>NW_019059682.1:413084-452100 GCF_000696155.1 Zootermopsis nevadensis
GCATGCTAATATCAAAATGTGGCAAAGGTGATACAGAAATAGACATCAAATTATATCATTAATTATATTAAGGAAAAGTTAAACAAGAAACAGCATTGCTACCATAATTCAAAATTTATCCTATACCTCCCTACATGAGCAATTTAAAGATTCAGAGAAATGAGACTATATAATTTTACCTATCGCTTTCTTTTAAAAGAGACATCGAAATATAAATGAAATGTATGTCAAGAAACTTGACGATAAGAATCTCTTTGGAGACCTGCTCATAAACGAGGTAATATTAAAATGAAATTTACAAAAATATGGCGTGAAATTGTAAACAGGTTGAATGGACTATGAATAAGATCCAAGGGTAGGATTTTGTAAATGCGGCAATGAAACTTCGGGTTCCGCAAATGCAGATATTTTATAAACACCTCGGTAATGTTTTTTTAAAATTAAAACTGCATACATACTACGTAAGATTTTTGGTTTTCACAGCGGTGAGTATGAAGATTTCTGTCTTCTGGGTTGTTGTGCTGTGTAGTCTGGTCGATGTTAACCTACGTTTCGGAGGTCATACTGCCTCCGTCATATTCATCGCCCTGATGACGGGGGCAGTATGACCTCTGAAACGTTGGTAAACATCGACCAGACTACACAGCGCAACAACCCAGAAGACAGAAATCTGCATACATATTATGTTCACCAACCTCTTGACACAGCTTTATCGTCTGTCAGGGGCTGTTTGTACGGGGATGTTTAAGACGAAGGATAGGTAGATGTTCTCTTTTATATATGATTTTCAAGACTTGCAGGGGAGAAGCAAACTATAAAACTGCTCTTCTTAAAAAAATTGGGGAGGGAGGATTAGAATCGAAGAGCAATGACATAACCGCTCTGTCATTACCTGCAAAACCTTAGCACGCACGTCAACAAAAAACACAGTACCTGTATTCAATGTCGTTATAAAGATTATTTGGATTGTAGAGTAGAGGAAACCAAGAAAAAGAATACTCACCAAGAGAGCACGCCTTCATTTTCGTCCTTGAGGAATCTTTTATCCTTAAGGTTCTTTGTGACCCTCCTACAGACAATCCCTACAGTCTGCTCACAAATTACCGTAAAAGAACTCCTCGCCAAATACATTAGGTATGTCTGTGTGTAACGGTTTGTGCTCAGAGTAACAAAGCCTTCAGGCCATGTTCATATTTATACAGGGGAGGGGTTACACGTTCCACGAGAGAGAAAAATACTCTCACACGAAAAGTTCATATCAATCCGCACTAGTTGCGGGACGAGGGCAAAGACGGACCGACACATACAAGATAATATGACGACTTTACATCACGTAGCAAACTTCTGTAAGACGAAACGTTGTTGAGAACATACACAGAGATTGATTTTATTTCGGTGTAAAATGCAGACCAACATAAACCAAAATTAAATTCACAAAACAATTTTTGATGTTGGTTTTCAATACTAATTCCACCTAATTTAATTCAATATCTGTGAAAATCAAACAAACAACCAGTCTTTTTATTCACTTAGTGAAAATAAAGTATAAAAATAACCGATTTTTAACTGAAACGTGGGAAGACGGAATAAAATATTATTTTCTATATTTTGCGTTCACTTTGTACGCTTTCAATTCAATTCAGTTAATTTATTTAAGCGTTTGCCAACAGCAAGAAGCTAATAACAGGCAAACACTGATAATACATACAATAATAATGAAAATATTTCACAAACAGGTTAGTAATCACAGTAATGAAATTCAAATGCTTAAATTTATTTTTCAAAACCGACATCACAACCGAAAAAAGCTTCAGTTTACTGCTTCAGGACACTCACATTTCAAATCCTGCGACTGGAGTCTTCCTGCGGGTCTCTGAGTCACTGTATTTTCACTACGTGATCATATAACAAAATTCGTGACTTACATACTGAATAAATGCTTTATAGTAGCAACTGCTCAGACGTTACTTACATTTCACAGCTCTCCAGTCTTAAAATGGACAAATGAGGGACGAACCTTCACAGCCACTTAAATCAACAGGTGAACTTCCAGTTTAATACAGATTAATACTGAGACCACAGGTAGATAATAGGACTGTACTGACTGACGGCATGCTCTGCGAAACACAGAAACCCAGAACTCATTTCTCAAGAAATTGGAGTTCTGTCACGCCAGAGGGTGATTTCTATTACTTTACAACCCCTTAGTATTGATTACATTTATACGTGCAACATTTTCCAGAATCGCAAACTTATTTTATTTTTCCCACTTCATCATAAGAAATTACTGTTTACGAGCCGCCCGTGTATTTACGAGTTTCAGAAAAATAGTTGTAAATACCAATTTGGAAAGACCGTTTAAAAAGTGAAGAAAGAAACTAACTGGTTGCTTAGTGATACTATCGCAATCCAACTTGTTTAAAATACAGAAGGGGATGAACAAAAAGAAAAGAACTCTAAAATAAATCGGAATGCCTCACGTACGCGACTTCCACACCCCTCCCCCCCATTTTGAACAAGATACGAATTCTGGTCTTGGTGCATATGCAGCTATTTTATACAGAAACATAAAGGGTAAAATAAGTTTTCTTTTTGTAACTAAAAAAATTAAATTAAAAGAGACAAGGCTGGATCTTTTCATTATGGTTTTGTTTTGTTTTTGCTGCTATAGACCATGGTGGGTGATATAACGGTCCCACCCAACCAAGATGAGGGCCTCAGATAAGAGCCTATGCTATAAGACTGGAGTAGAAGGAGCGAGCAGAAAACCAATCAAAACTCGATCAGGAATATCCTCGCGGGACGATCAAAACAGAACGATCCATTAATTACAAGCTCAAGCCACTAAGACCAAGCTCAAGTGAAATATATCAGCTATATCAGCAGCCTCACAGTCCAGAGCCAACTTGGTGACTACATTCAGTGCGTCTTCCCGAATAGAAGAAGAACACGAGATTTTCTGAACTGAGTTAACATAATTGTCACCACAATGGTTCGCGTCTGTTTTGTAACCACTAAGACACTACTCAATATTAAGAGCGCACACAGCTTTCGGGAAAGACCTAGGCGTAGATGGAAGAGTAACATTTAAATTAAACTTACAGAAACATGGTGCAAAGACAGGAACTGGATTCTACACAAGGAAGCAATGTTTGATGAGCTGAGTAAGTATCAAGTAATAGAAGACACTAGGGCACAATCAGCTTACTGGTTGGGTAGTTAGTCAAGACTACTTAGTGCATGGAACTGGAGGGCGGGATAAATTACTTAAACACTGGCCTATTCAGCCAGTTCCAGTTGAGCCTGCAATGAAGAAAACAGCATAACAACGAGTTGCGAAATGTACCCTGTGAGATTTCAGGTTCTCAGGGCGGTAAGTATAAAGACGGCTCTCAACAACCCAGAAGACAGCCATAAACAGTTTGAACCTTTTGCCTTATATTATTGTGTTGACCAAATCAAGGAGGATAAAACCCATCCTTATATTAAGGCTGAAAAAGGTCACTTGCTAGAAGGAAAGAGAATGTGGGGGAGAGGGGTAGAAAAGTGGGACGAAACTATACAGGCTGGATTAAGCTGATCAAAACCAGGGTTTCTATAGTTTCAAGAAAACAGATGATAAAACTGAATCATAGGACAGGCAGCGGACAAAAACACGCAGCAAGAACAAAAAGTTCAGCGCTATCATCTATTCATTGCAAAAGGGTACAGGCTAATTATCTATGCCATTAGTAGACTTGGAAAAGTACTTTTTGGTTTATTTTCTAACTCCATGGAGTGTAGACTTTGACCACAAGCTTCCAGTTACTTGCTCACAAAAGCCCGCCACCAGATCCTGTTCTGAGACACTTAAGCACGGTTCACATTACGCGGTTTGCGCCGCGCGGTTCAATGATACTGTTCAGACAGGGCGGTTGGCGACGCGGCAGCCAGATTCACCATGGACGTGGATGAGGCTGCATGTCTCGTACTTTATTCATTTTACACGTGCTTCATCGGTCGAACCGCGCGGGCAACTGAACGCCTGATTTTGAACTCATGGTAACATAACCGCGCGGTCGGCCGCGCGGCTAGCGCGGAAACGTCAACCGCACCGCGTTTATGGTCGCGCGGTTGAATGTGAATGAGCCATCTATGGTAAAAACAACCGCGCGGCGCAAACCGCGTAATGTGAACCGTGCCTAAGACCCAGTACACAACCATGTATCACACACGTTTAGGCCTACCTATTATCTTAAAACCTAAGACGTTCCCTTTATTAAAGTTTTCCGAATAAAATTCCGTATGAATTCCTCATTTTGTAGAGGATTCTGATGATATATTTACACCTACTCTTAGGTTGTTTCTAGACTTTTCCCATAGTCTGAAATTCTGAAAAGAATTTATACGTTTCGGAAACTATTCGCATTACGGCGGATATATCATGTTTCCGAAAGATCATCCTCTCTTCCCATGCATTGCACACGTCTCATCTTCTTTGATTTGAATATCATAATAATATTTGGTACAAAATAAGAAAACCATTATGGTCCCCATTGAGATCTTCCACCCCCTCGCCTGTTAAATTCCATCGCTTGGGTCCAAATGCCATCTTGAAGTACTTCGTTGTGAAACAGCTCAAACCGTTTCTCCTTACGGCGAGAAAATAATTCTCACACTTATACGCTGATTTATTTACAGTAACTATAAAATCTATTTCTCATTAACTTCAACTAAGATACTAACTTGCACAGATGCGACAGATAAATTGCTGTTAATTTACTGGTTTCTTTAAGATACCGTCTATGTCCCCTAGAAATCATTAGTATCCTAACAAGAGAGTACTTTTTAATATGTACTATAACAAATCACACAAACCTCCATAAATAAATTTCATAGCGTAAATTTTGTAATGTCTAATACGTAAAATTAATCCAACAATCAAGGGTGCAACTGCTGTAATTATTTTAATACAATTAAACACTGTCTATTAACAGTGTAGGTATTTCAATAGCCATTCCACAATAGCTACATTACTTAGAAGGTAATTATAATTCCAGGCGTCATTCTGTTGAAACAGCCGAGCGTCTCTGTGTGTAAGTAACGACACTGCGGTCACGAAGACAAATAAGAACCAAGGACTGTCATTGTACCACTTATGAAACCATCACCACAACATTGGAACATAATCAGCAAATATATCACGTATCCGCTACAAGCACGAGACGATGAACCTAGTACATCTACAATCAAAATAACTCGCTGACTAAATGAGCGAAAAACAAACACGTTAATTGTCTAATTAGCAAATTATGAATACACTTACTATACAACCGGCTCATTATTCAACTAAATACAAGACATATGAACTAAGTAAAAATTAACCAAAAGTTTAACAAATGTCAACTCAATAACTATAATTTAAATTAATCATAAGTTATCCCAACAAATAATTAACCCAATCACCAACACAATATCTAATGAACACATTAAACCACTAACGCCATACTGAATTAACTCACTAATTCAAAAGTCGCCCATTAAATTAATTTACAAATGTATGAAATAATTAAGTGACTAACTCAGTTACTGAACTGATTAACCACCTTCATTAATAATTAACTCGCTAATTATAAAATCTATTAAGTCGATAGCTCACTGGTTAAGTAACTAACTAAATTACTATTATACTGACCAAATAATTAACCAAGGAACTCATTAATTAACCGAATAATTAATAAAAAATTACTTTAGGTAACTCACTAAATAACCAAATAATTAAATTTTAGTTTCAAATAACGGATCTCTCACTAGTTAACTCACTAGCCAAGTAACTCACTAACTAAATGAATATATGCGCTGCACACCAAGCAACTCATTCAACTAACAAAGATTGTGTTAGCTAAGCCCGGCGCTGGACACTACAGTATGGGATGGAAGTCGCCTATCTTAGATCGATTTCGTTGCTATTACACTCAAAAAAGTACTTGTTTGTAATTTTCACTTTCTGTAACAGTGAACACGGTACGGTATAATGTGCAAAGGCCATAACACTTCGGGAGAATTATATTATTAAATACACCTCAATCGATAAATAATGCTCAACACAACTTTTGTGCAAACTCTGCAGCGTGGTAGCTTGCTATATGCATTATTGTCAGTTTATAGAACCGTTGGCTGAGTTGTAATAGCTCGTAGGATAAATTGGGCCCGAGTCTTTAAAATAAATAAACCCCATGCTTTCTGTATCACACTGCAGTTTCCTTAATAAATAAATAAATAATTGCGCACCTAAAATATGTTCCTCGTCTTATTTCCTCACTTTTCCCGTTTTTGCTAACAAAGCAACTTTGTGGCTTGATTCCGGGAGTATAACACGATTCATAGGAATATTTATTGCACGAAATTAAGAATCGTCATACACATGGACCCATATTATACTCTAAAGTTTGATTCAAGTTAGCTTATACCTACTCGTATTAAATTTACTTATTTATATATTTATATTTCCATTCTTGGTCTCTTTATTTCTCCTTTAATTCTCTTTGCATTACTTTATATTCCTTTTTTCGTTATCTTTCTCTATCACTTTTCTTTTAATTTCTGTCTTCAATGCCTCAAAAAAAATGTATTGGTCCACATGACGATTAATTTTCATATTTTTTCACAAATGAATTAATTTTCACTTATTTTCTTTATACAGCTCGTGCAAAGAGTGGATAATATAACTTCAGTTTAGTAAGCCATCGCAATAAATAAAACTTAGCATTATGAAACTGGCACTTTATGAATTATTAAACTACACTACTCTGTATCTAGACATACAATTATTCCCTTAGATCCCCACTTAAATTTTAATGCTCGAATGTAAAGTATTAACATGAGAAATTCTGAAGTCAAAAGTGAAAGAACACAAAAGACGCGGGTTAAATCTTATAATCCTTCATGAAATGTCCTTATAACAGGTCGGCGCAGCAGCCACTATTCAATGATTAATTTGGAAGGGAATCGCAAATCACAAGGTATTTATATAAAGACGCACCAAGTACGGTGACATGACCACGGGTCATTTGTATTGTCATGGATCGACTTAATACTGGGAATTATATGCATGCAGTATATTATATAAAAATACGTCCTTTCACATGTACCATGTTAAGTTTAAGCTTTAGACTGAAAGCCCCTCCCATTGTCTTCGTTGCGGACAGACAGACACCAGCATAACGACAAGAAACAGTGGAAAAAGAAAGAGACGGCGAAACAAATAGTAGGCAAGATGCCAACACCTCAGCATTATGGTAACTTCAGCTGCTTCTGAAGAAGAAAATGTGCTTGGTGCAACTGCAATATGCCGCAATGAATGACTGGACACAAAGGACAAATAAAAATAAAATATAGAACAAAGAAACAACACTCTTGCTGTCCATGAAAATACCTTAGCCAAGTTTGGAATTTTAAAAAGAATTAACATACCGAAATATGTAGGCCTACAAACGATGTTATCATTTTAAAGAATGAATTCTGCAATTATAAAGAGGACAAGAGTAGAAGTGGAATAAAAAATATTTGCCTTGCTTTGTGTTTAACTAATCACTACGGAACGCGCGATTGGCCTACAGTCGTTAGCACACCTGCTTCGTATTCGGTAGGTTCCGGGTCAAAATCTCTGAACGGTGACCTGATATACGGACTAAGGTTTCCCGAGGTGTCACGGCGACCTCACAATCCATTTACATAATGCACTTAGTCCAAACAATACATAAGAAGAACCTTTACAAAGAATATGGAATCAAAATTAAACTCCGAAACTTCGTGTAATTTTTCCAAGATAGTTTAGAAAGAAAACGTACCGGAGTCAGTACTTAAAATTTTTCGAACAATGACCGCCAACTATGAGCTCCAGGTATTTCCAAATTCAATCTTTCACTTCAATTTACATTTGACGCAAATGTGCCGAATTTGCATTAACTTCGTAGAGTTTTGAGTAGCGTTTCCACACCTTGTCACACGAGCTTTCTTCCGCACAAGTTACATAAAGAAGGGCTTGAATTTTTAATCCTCGCTTACTTATCACATCACTCTTATTATGGGTATTACGTCAAACAGAATGAGAATGAGAATGAGAATGTATGGAAAAATTAAAGAAGTACACAAAATTTTAGGCGTAAAATACGAAGTGGAGGGATTACTGACAAGCTTTATCCGCTGGCTTAAAAATTAAATTTAACCCTGGTTCTTATACAAACGCTACGCCAAGCAGATGTATGTAGGAGTGAAGGTATAGCTCCACTTCAGCACCAATTGGAAGTGAAATGTTAGTTTGATGCTCCACCCGATTTATCTCTAAAATAAGAAACCTTGTACACACTGAACAGGAGACTGGGTGGGCTCACAGCCGATCTGGACGTTGTGGTGGAAAGCAAAATCTTTGTACACTGGGTATCGAAAACACGGTCGCCCAGCCCAAAAGAATTACCTTATTAGCTGAGCCGTCGCAGACCTTCTGAGAACAAAAGAATTATAATATAAAAACTGATTTTAGAGAAACTGGATGTGAGACGTGGAGTGGATTAAAAGGCTAACAGTAGAATAAAAAGGTGGAATTTTGCAAATACGGATATGAACCCCCGTGGTGCATTAAATCATGGAATATTTTAACCATAAGATTAACGACAAACTTCTCTCAAGAAGGTGATCATACTATGCACACAGCCCCCTAAGAGGTCAAACGAGGCCACGAGTCAACAGCATACTTTCAAGATCATCATTAGCCGATTACTCTGGCAGCGAAATAAACTACATTAACGGTCTTGAACAGCTCAAACACTCAGATGGCTGAAATGGATTCAGCGAAGAACAAGACGTACATCCAAAATTTGTGTCGTGTCTTGCTAAACAAAGAACAGGCGTTTTGACTGACCGATGTTCCGTGCGAAAGTCCCAAGAAATGGCTGAAAGTTTCAATGTTTCGGAATTAATTCTGAATAGAAGTATCAGATGGTCCGTCAGTGGCTTTACCACGACCAGAAGTTATCTGTTTAAACAACGACTTACACGTGTTTAAACTCTTTGTCACGACTATTTCGTTTTGCAGTGTTTGCAGTCTATGCAAATGCAGTAACGAGTTTCACTTTTTAAATGAGCCTCGCAGAGATTTGAACTAAGGCCTGTTACGGTTCCGACCTACATGCTCATTTTACTTGGCTCCATTTTGTTATTAGACAAGACTGTAAGAAGTCTAAAACTGCAAAGAACTGTAAATAATTGCTAATATAACAGCATATGAACATAAACCGCAAGAAATTCAAGAAACATGTTTAAATAGGAATATTTATGCATTCACAATGTTTAAATATGATCTGGCAAGAACTTAACAAAACTTGTATCAGTAGTAAACCAATGTTACTCAACCCACTATTAAAGGGACTTTTAGTTACTGACAATTAGGCCTATCATAAACCATTTAGCGTCAAACGTGTTTACAAGGGTGGGGAAAATGTAAGTGCAGTATAGCTTCCTCTAGTGATGCGTCTACTGTCCTGTTATTTTATGGCGACTTCAGGCGCGAGATAGTGAGATCGGCCAGCAGCAGCAGCGGAAAGAGGGGTGGCGGCGTTGGGGGTGGGGGTGTAGCTATAGAACTGCTATGGAATATCAACCATTAATTATCACCATGTTTAGTTTGGTAGAAGTTTACCGGTGTTTCAGAGGTACTTGCATCTTAAACTACGCTACAACCCAGGAAACCGCCATCTTCAGACTCACCGCAGTGGAAACCTCAAATCCTAATTACCATCAAGTTTACTGATGTATCACGCGAGGTACAGAAAAAAGTTCTGAAAAGAATGTTTGGGCCTAAGACAAAAGACTTTACAGGATATCGGAGATAAATGCTTGATAACCCACCTCATAACTCACACACTACAGACTTTTAAGTGACCAGTAATTTTGCCTCACTCTGAAATGGAGTCTCTGCAGTTAAAAGTTGTTGACTTAAAGCAGAGTTAGGTCGCGGCCACCACTCGAGGACGGACTCGACCAAGTATTCAGCGCAGACATACTCAGTGGCCACCGTAAAATAAAGGCACAGTATTTGCAAGACTTCTTCATCAACAGTCGCAGGCTTTTTCTGCAGAACTCCCAGATACTTCTTCAGCTAAGACATATGCATAAATAACTCTGTCTGTCTTTGTTTATCCCATGCAGCCAGCGGTCATAGGACTGACTAGTGTAATTAAAAGACTTGTGGTAAGAACAGCTACTGCACTGCGGACAGACACACGCACAAACACACACAGAAAAGACGGGATATTTGCTAGCATACAGCATCCACAAAGATCAGTTGTCTTTTATTTTCAATATATTAAACTACAAGCTAAGATACACACGTGGTATTCTATGTGCAGAAGACTGCATGTGTCAGGTCAGTTCGTCTGTCTCTAAGTCCACCATGGCTGGCCGGCATTACTGCAGGAACATGTCGACCCTTATAGGGAAATGAGCTTTGACTATTACTCTCTCGTTTGTTTGCTTCGCTTTTATATGCATAATGACAGAGACGGTTGCAACACAATAAGAATCCATTGAACTTTGTTAAAACGCATTGTGTGTCATTCAAATGAACCCATGTCACTACTTATAATACATATTCCCATTTCAGAACGAATTTTTGGTTGAATGACAGTGAACCTGGGGAACATCGAATGCAAATATGTATTTCAATTATTTATATTTCCAAGCGGCTGCTTCTTTGATACGCCTCTGTATTTTCTGGTTCTGAGATGAGTAAAGTCTTGCTTCTTCAACTAATGTATAGTACCTAGACGTTTTACGCCATGGAAACGCCATGAATAGACAAGTCATATATCTAAGGGTACGAGTCTGTACTTAACCCTTCTCTCCGAACAAATGACGTCTCGAATTAAGGGTCTCTGAGCCTGCGCGCTATATCAGTCTTCGGTCGGGCTCATAACAGGTGTAAAGGTAGATTTCATGATGAAAGATTCGTAGTATGCTATGATCTCCATTTACCTCAAAGAGAATTGCTTCTAGCATATTTATTTTCGAGACGCCTTTGGATTTCATCTTGGATGATAGGAAAACAATTTTATTTTATGTGATCACGATCTGTGGGAGGTAGGTTTCACACTCCTCACCCCAAAGTAAAGAGTCCCTCGAACACAAGACGGCGTAAGCCCCGGAGGATATTTGACATGGTGGCCCCGCTGGGAATCAAACCCCGGTCATCAGCACCGCAACCAAGCCACTTCACTAACAGTGCTGTCACAATGCACAGTGTCAAAAATACTTTTAAGTTGAAACCATCATCGTGAATTGAGAGCGATTAGGTTTAAATGCCAGTTCGTATATCCTACCACACAAAAGGTAAGGAATTTCTGGAATAGCTGACCTTGCTACCAGTCTATTTCAGATTCACATTCACTGAGACATTATCAGACCAATTCATTAAAGTTGTATTAGCAACTATTACGAATAGTTAATATAACTTAAATTGCGTATAGGGCCTACACAGTACTGGTGAAACGCGAACTCCCCTTGGATACTTGGTCAGACGAGCTCAAAGCCTCCTGAACGCGAAACAAGGAAACATAATTGTTTATGAATTCCTTTTTACTTCTTTTATTAATTATTTACTTATTAAAAAATTATAAAACACTAAAAAATCTGGTTCTGATTCGCAATCTGTATAAACATTCGACGAAATAATTTTTTTTAAATACAAAAGCATGCTGGAGGTTTCAAGCTTAAGTGGAAATAGCGAAAGTCTGTGCAATCGTTCCCACACGAAAACATTCTCCTGTCTAAGGTCCTGTAAAGCCACTTCTCTGTCCAATCGTAATGAATGCAAAGCATCTTTCCACTGCGCATGTACATCCATTACACGGCATGTAATGCACCATCTAAAAACGTTTAGATACAACGAAACGTAACACAGCCATTTAAACAATGACAAACGCTTCAATTATATGAAGCACGTTGCTGGATTCATTGTGCCCTGTTTCTATGAAACCCGCTTATAAAGGTAATATCAAAAATATTTACAATCACGAAAATCGTGCGAACTCAGAGACGGTCACTTATGAAGCTGCATAATATAAGTAGAAACTAAATTGAGAATGTTTTAAAATTTAAGCATCTGAGAACAACACTAACAAATAGAAAATTTGTCTATGTTCACTTTAATGAAATTAAGGAAATAGAAAGTTACAAGAATGTTATTATTGAGTTTAAAAACATTCTCATTCCGTCTACTTTCAAAAACGTTGAGGACCAGTGAAAATAAATGTAACTATTATCTGTCCTTGACAGAGCACAAGACGTATGATGGCAGTAGAGGTACAGTTCCATGCATTCTTTACCTCGGCACTACATTTGAGAACAGCGGTTAGCTTGACGTCCAATTCGCTTTACTCCCGAGAAAAAAATCCTGAAATCCACTGGAAATGAGACTAGATGACCGAGAGCTGGTTTTGACATAATGTCGAAGAGAAAATCCAACCCTACCGGGAGTCGAATACCGTTCATTCAGCCCATATCCTGACTGATCACGCGAAGATGGCTTTACAGTCACCTAACAATGCGTCTCTCTGTCGATTATTAGATGTGAAAATAATAATTTTGCCATTTGTTTTAGATTTTTTATGAAATGAGAGCTCTTACTTTGACAGAAGAAAGTGAGGTTTTGAAATGAAACTGTTCTCTAAAATATCTCGACGTGAGGAGTATAAAGTGAGCATTTTAGGGCAACATACGACCAGGAAATTGTGTTTATTCGTGTGATTTACAGGCGTCACCTAGAATTATTAGGGCTATGAAATCTAGGAGACCACGTGTACTTGAGATGTGGTTAGGGTAAGGATGTAACAAACGCGAACAGAATTATGGCAGAGTAACCTCTTGAAAATGATGCAAAGACAAACCCTCTTAAGCCGAAGCATGTGTAAATAATATTTAAGAATTCAGCCTGTACCGCACAGAAAACACAACACTTTACTATTACATGCATCAACTGGCTAATGCCGTTTAAAGAAATGATCGCTGTTTACGGTGAAAATCACACAAAACCATAAATTCAAAATGAAAAGTTACTAACTGAGTCTGTGCAATCGTTCCCACACGAAAACATTCTCCTGTCTAAGGTCCTGTAAAGCCACTTCTCTGTCCAATCGTAATGAATGCAAAGCATCTTTCCACTGCGCATGTACATCCATTACACGGCATGTAATGCACCATCTAAAAACGTTTAGATACAACGAAACGTAACACAGCCATTTAAACAATGACAAACGCTTCAATTATATGAAGCACGTTGCTGGATTCATTGTGCCCTGTTTCTATGAAACCCGCTTATAAAGGTAATATCAAAAATATTTACAATCACGAAAATCGTGCGAACTCAGAGACGGTCACTTATGAAGCTGCATAATATAAGTAGAAACTAAATTGAGAATGTTTTAAAATTTAAGCATCTGAGAACAACACTAACAAATAGAAAATTTGTCTATGTTCACTTTAATGAAATTAAGGAAATAGAAAGTTACAAGAATGTTATTATTGAGTTTAAAAACATTCTCATTCCGTCTACTTTCAAAAACGTTGAGGACCAGTGAAAATAAATGTAACTATTATCTGTCCTTGACAGAGCACAAGACGTATGATGGCAGTAGAGGTACAGTTCCATGCATTCTTTACCTCGGCACTACATTTGAGAACAGCGGTTAGCTTGACGTCCAATTCGCTTTACTCCCGAGAAAAAAATCCTGAAATCCACTGGAAATGAGACTAGATGACCGAGAGCTGGTTTTGACATAATGTCGAAGAGAAAATCCAACCCTACCGGGAGTCGAATACCGTTCATTCAGCCCATATCCTGACTGATCACGCGAAGATGGCTTTACAGTCACCTAACAATGCGTCTCTCTGTCGATTATTAGATGTGAAAATAATAATTTTGCCATTTGTTTTAGATTTTTTATGAAATGAGAGCTCTTACTTTGACAGAAGAAAGTGAGGTTTTGAAATGAAACTGTTCTCTAAAATATCTCGACGTGAGGAGTATAAAGTGAGCATTTTAGGGCAACATACGACCAGGAAATTGTGTTTATTCGTGTGATTTACAGGCGTCACCTAGAATTATTAGGGCTATGAAATCTAGGAGACCACGTGTACTTGAGATGTGGTTAGGGTAAGGATGTAACAAACGCGAACAGAATTATGGCAGAGTAACCTCTTGAAAATGATGCAAAGACAAACCCTCTTAAGCCGAAGCATGTGTAAATAATATTTAAGAATTCAGCCTGTACCGCACAGAAAACACAACACTTTACTATTACATGCATCAACTGGCTAATGCCGTTTAAAGAAATGATCGCTGTTTACGGTGAAAATCATAGTTCGTCAAGCGTTCAATCTTGCAGAGACAGGTTGTGAGCAAGGGAGCTTACATGGAACTGGCTACGGGGTAGTGTTTAATGACGATTTTCTGGTACTAGCTGTGTTAAATCTTCGGTTTCTCCTACTAGGAACTATCAAGAGCTTAGGTTATGTAGCGTGCAATGCAGTATGGTAGAGCGATTATAAAATATTCGCCGACAGGGGTGTTGGAATTAAGCAATCGCGGCCTATTTTAATATGCACTGTATTTTTTAAAAAAATTTGCCACTAAACACCAGACAGATCTAAGAGTTCAATCATACGATTTTGTAAATATGATAACGAACTTAGGAACTAATTTCAGAGTGGATTTCTTGGCCGGCTGATTATACTGTCAAGTGCTCTAGGACTTTCCTGCATACAAAAGTTGGCGGGTTGGTTTTCTTAGTAAATTAGACAAATTATATTAAATTTGACTATATGAATACAAATGAGAACACAGTGAAACATAGGGGAAAGTTTCACAATGTCTTCCGTAGTTTTTCATTCATTTAAATTAAATTTTTTTATCAGATGTGCATGACATTCCATAAAATCACACATCTTTCACGCCAAATGAAGTGACGTACATAGTGACTACTCCCGAAACCGTGGTACATTTAATAGATCGCCTATCTCAATGACGGCATAGTCTAGGGCGTGGCCGCTCGGAAACTGGGATTCAGGGTTCGAATCTTTGTTTTCGTACCAGCGTGTTGTGCTGTCCCGCGTAGGCAGAGGCGTTGCGACAGGCTGATTAACCATCCAAGCAGTAAAACCAAACGACTGAAGTGATTCATAATTTCGAATGTAATTCTGAATTGAAAGAAACCAAAAGACCTAATCCGTAAGAGATGGTGATAAAACAACGAATTAATAAAACTGTACGCTATAATGAAGCAGTCGCCTCTTGGTTTGAGCTATTATCTGGATACACGGAGTAAGGTCGATTCGGACATGGTACTTCGAGAAAGCAAATTTCTCTGTGCTTACTGTTCAAGTGGTCTTTCCAAAACGAAAGTGCAAGTTAAGAGCGTGAATTTGGTTTTCTGATCACCAAATACTACCTACGCCCCTCGATCGATCATTACGATCATGAGGTGAGAGTATTTAATGTATGAATAAAGTAAAAGTTAACAGGTTCTAAAGCACCTCCTTTCCCCTTTCATTAACATTACTAAATCTACTCATTAAACACAATGTGTTCAAGACTTGGATGCAAAAACTGCACATATCCAAAACAATTTTGCACTTCGTGTGTCACTTGTTTAATTAATCAACATTCGTTGTAAAACAATTGACTGCTACTTTATGTAATTATGCCGTTTCAACTACATATGACGAGTAACTAATTCCTGGGTTTTAAGAACATTATAAAAGTGCCTCGTTTGATTAATTTATTCTAATGTTAATTCTCGACGCTGTCTCAGCTACGAAATTTGATCGACTTTTCGGTTATAAAACAAAGCCACTTTAGATTCATTCTTAAGCAATTTCGCGATGCAACTTCCTAAACTGACATGCGGGTGTTATTTAACTACGCTTTACCAATTTCAGACGTTACGCGTCAAGTGTTAGGACAAGTTAGTAAAAAAATAATTAAAAGGGCATGGGGAAAAATTACCTCAGATTATTTTTGGGACCATCTCAGAAATTTGCCTCGATGGCCTGAAGGAAACCACGAAAGCTTACGTTTACAATACAGCTGCAGATTACTGGGCTGCACTATCCTGCTCAGTGCTAGGGGTGGCTTTCGATTTATCCTTAACCCCTGTAAGCAAATATAGGGATACTACCTTAAAATATGCCATGATCAACCCCTTCCAGATCCTGGTGTACTCAACATATATTATCATCTTCCTGCCTCATTGGACATTCCATAACCGCTGCAATTTACCAAACGTCATTAAATAGCCTAAGAATAAATTAATACATCTCGTAAAGCGAATTGCAACAATAGCAAAGAAATATGTATTGGCAAGCATTTGTTAAAATAGCACAACACGAAGAGAAAATTTTTATTCTTCCTTAAACGAATTCAACAGATCATTAAAAATATTGAATGAAATATTTTTAAGAGACCACCCACAATCCAAAGAACTGTGACGAAAAGAATTGGAGAAGGAAGGTCGGGTCATAAAATCAGTGTTTAGATCCTTAATGAACACGAACAGCAAGGGGCAGTGCTGACAGCGACCTGCATTATCTGCTTGTTCCCTTTCACCAATACGTTAAGGGTGCCACTGAAGAAAGAGAGCAAAACAAATAGGCACGGAGAAGCAAGGTGGGGCGCGAGAGGTGGAGGTAACTAACATAAGGTGCATTTATGGTCAATGTCACAGCAGAAGGTAATGGTCATTGTTGTGTAAAAAGGCTCGCGTGTTGTGTATCTTATCCCATGGCCCATTAGAGTGAAACTGCTGAGAATAATGACGCGACGGAAGATGAACGGACAGACGGACGGACACTGACACACGACCGTGGTTTCGCAATTCTTTCCACCCACACCGGACTGCACCGTGGTAATGTACAGAGCTTAGCGCATAATGAGACCAGGTTACGGGTTCTCACACATTTCAAGTTCTTTAACAATTTTAACATCTAGCGTAAGTTCGTGGCTTATTCTGCCAGCAGACTGCTGCCAAGCTTTCTAAGCTCATGAATAGCAACTACTGCCTCCTCTCAGACCCGATTTTAGAAAGAAATAAAGAAAGAAGATATGTAAGTACTTCGCCCATTTCCAAGTTACCTCCCATGTTTTGCATAACCTACAAGTTAAACGCCGCTAATACCAAAGCGCTGGCCACGGACCGGAGCTAATTTCATTCTCCGTCCACTCTCTGATCGTCTTTCCTTAACAGATATCTTACCGTTAATCTTAAATACCGATGCTCCTAGGTGACAACCGATCAATCCTTGTAACTAAGCATTGAAAATGTAAGCATATTTAAATATAGGCCTACATACACCTAGCAACTTGGCACCAGGCGGTCGTGGCCAGTCTCAAGGCACTGTTCGCCTCTATTCGCCTAACAGACATGAAAGCCATACAAATGCCAGTCAGGTTAGCCTGTAGCCGGTGAATATTATAACCAGGTACCTCCTAAGTACAAGATCGCCTTTGAATTGCTACTATTCCTGTTCTGGATTCTGGAGGTTCGTCTCGGCTTCAAATCTCGGCACAATCATCAAAACGAAAATTGCTGTCTTCTGAGTTGTTGCGTCCTAAGTTCACCGGGTACAGTCTCTCGGCTAATCAAGAAGCTGCCCGAATTTTATAGAACCCAAATCTTCATCGCCGTATTCAAAGCAGCCCACTGCTGTATCCTGTCTCGAACAATTTCAATCCGGTTAAGTTACGCTTATGTCTGCTGTTCTCACGGCGGTAAATATATCGATTGTGGTCTGCTAGGTTGTGGCTCCATGTAGTCGTTTACCAATGTTTCGGAAGAAGACACCGTTTCCATCTGCGGGGTAAAGGGCAAAAGCGACATGTTCCATCAAAATATTTGTATCCACGTACAAAACTACACAACATCATAAACCTGAAGACTCTATAGTTCAGACAGCCTTACTCCCTATTTCCTTAAGTTCCATTTTTATATTATTTTTCCATCTGTATTCAGGTCTCTGAAGCTGTCTCTTCTCTCAAGTCTTCCGATTAAAAATTTCGTACGCATTTCCGTCTCTCCTCCGTGAGCTGCATTCTTCCCATCTCAATCTCTTTAATATAATATTTGGTGATGAATATCAATCGTGACGCTGTTCACTACGCAATTTTCTTCATTCTCCTTTATTTTCACTGTTGCAGATATGAATATCCTACACTTAAAACTGTACGCAAAGACCCTCAGTCTATTTTCATCCCTCAGAGCGAAATACAAGTTCCAAACTCTTACAAGACAACAGACGAAACCGTAGTTTCATATATTTTAATTTTTATATTGTCGGACAAGAGGACGAAAAACAAAAGACTGTGAACAGAAAGTCAACAGCTATTCTATGAATTTAACTTGCCCCCTCTTCGTGAATTAAATTTTGATTTGTTACTGCCGTTTCCAAGTGCAGACCTAATTCTTTGGAAATCAAAAGTACACCATGAAATGTGGAGTGGCTCTAACACTTGTTTAGAATTCTAACCCCCCCCCTCGCCCCTGGGGCCCTTGTGAGATGAGTTTGGATGAAAGAGGTCCTTGATGTACCTTGATGTAAATAACAACAATTCCGACTGTTGGAGACGCGGGTGTGTGGCACAGAACGAGCTCTGGTCCGGCCCAGCTGGCCTAAGGGGTCCATATTACTTTACAGCAAGTAGCAGCCTCAGATACCGCTTGTTGTATGTGTGCTGTAAACACAAATCACTCGTCTAACAACACCTCACACAAAAACAACACAATTGCAACATACAGGAAAACGTATACTCAAATAAAAAGCGGTGTCTATCTTCACCTTCCTCCAGAATGATCCGAACCAAGGTGCAATTCATTATGATAAATTTACCTCTTGTTCTTGTTAGCTTCTATTTTTATGAATAAAGTCCTTAAAACAGACGTTGAAACAAATAAGGAAGAGAAGAACACTGAAATAATTTGTGTTTTGTTTCTAATATATTTGATTTTTTTAATTAAGCCTAACTTAGCTTCTACTATCCACAAAATTATGGGCAACAACAAAATATAAATACAACAGAAAATGTTGTCGCAAAACTTTAATTTTAATTCCAAGAGAAGGTGAGTTAAATTGTGTAAAATAAGAAAAATAAATGTGAAGTTGTTTCTGTGTCTAAACATCACGATATGAAAACATGCTGACAGGAAGATTCAAGTGCCCTAGAGCTTGGTACGAGATGCTTCCGCACTAGGGACAACGTAACATCAGTGTACACTCGTCGTCAACTAGTTAATTATTCAGCCTATTTATTTTATGAGTTACGTTAGTTCCGTTACTCAGTCAGTCATTTATTAAGTCTGTCTGATTATTCAGCTAAGTAGTCAACTGAATTACTAACTGATCTCACATTACTAACCGGCTACGGAAGGGGGCATATGGCAATCTCTTGTGAACACGGTAATGCAACCTGGGGTTCACTATTTTAGCGACTATCAGCTTCTCGATGACTCTGCGCCATATAAGTAGATACGTTACTATTCAAACGGACGAAGATCTTTGGTAAGAGTAACTGGTCACCAAGAGTAAAGCATGATTTTTCAAAAATCAGTAGCGAACGTGTAACATTGTTAACCATTATGGGGATGACCACTTACAAGAAGATACAGTGGCGAGGTAGTATTTAAGATACATTTACAAAGTTCCTGCAGACGGTTCTTAGAATAAGTACTGCAGTTAATTCGTAAGTTAGTTTAGTCAAATCGTTTAATTTGTCAGCTAGTCAGATAACCTGTATATCAATTTACTCAGCTGAGTTAATTTGGTCTATAAATGAGTAATTTAATTATTAAGTTAGCTTAAGCAATGTGTTAATCAGTTAAGTTTCTTACATTCTCGCTTAGTTACATAATTATCTTAGTCCGTCAATTAGTACGTTAGCTCAGTCTGTTAATTAGTAAAATAGGTTCGGCAATTAGCACGTTAAATTAGTCTATCAATTAGTTAGCCTAGTAATTAGTAAGTCAGGTTACTTAGTTTAGTTAGTCAATTACCCAGTCACTAAATATGTAACTTTTCTTTCAGATAAGTCAGTCAATTAATTACTTAGTTGATCTGAAAAAATCTCGATATTGAACAAAGACAATAAAAGTGAATCTTATTTTAATACTTCAGTCTGGGGGAATTACATTTACTTACATCCTTTTATGCGTCACTGGATTGACAATAACTAACACAAACTCTGCTCCAGCCCCATTAGATCAAATAAACTCCAAATGACCTAAAAGCGACGAAAAGGAAAGTAAAACTCCAGGCAACTAATAGTGTAAATAAATTTTACTGAATACATGTTATGTGCCTAGCGCAGAAGCTATTGGATCACGACTCCGTTCGCACGGATAATTAGAAAGCTGGTTGGTTGGGTGTATGTAACTTTACTGACGACAACTATCCGTAGTACTGGAGTACCTTACACACATGAAAAAATACATATATACACTCACAAGAGAAGAAAGGACAAGAATCTTATAAAACCTGATTTGCCTACCTACAGCCAATGTCAATATATCACCACCTCCTACTGCATTCGAAATATCGATGTACAAGCACGTGCTGAGCGCATGCACCGGCAGAAAATGTTAAAACGAATGGACGGGTATCATCTACCTGCTACATGGAGAAGTTCCAGATTTGTTTTGCATTAGTGTAATCCGTATAACCTGTTGTAGTGCACCTGTTAGTTACAAGTTACTTATATCCTACAATCATGCACTGTGAATTTTAATATTTGAGTCTGTAATATTTTGTAATATTGGGATTTCTAAGTAATATAACGTAACTTTGCACGGATTGTCTACATTACCTAATAATTTTACTCAGAATTATATTCAACATGACTTGAATATACTCTTTTTGTTTCTTACATATTTTCTGGCTCATTTACTGTGATTCATTACATTGTGCATAGTTTTCCAATTATTTGTTTACGCTTTCTCTCACGAAGTACATCATTTCTTCTCGAAAGGTTCAGTGCCACTGCGACATACATGATTACTCCTCATTTGTCCGTTTGTTGATATATTTCCTGTGCGCTGGATGCCCATATTTCTGTATTCCTTGATCTTCTAACATCAATTCTCATTTCCACACCACCTTCCAGCTGTTTTCAAAAATTTTCCTTGCTCCTAAGTATGAAGAGCAACTCAACAGTGTGACAATGAACTTAAACTGTCAGCTGGCAATTCTTACATACAACCGCATCAGCAGTCCGACGCACACACAAGGGTTAATTTCATTATTTCACCTTTCGTCTATGTACATGTAATTAGTATTCACAGTTTATTTAACGACGCCCCGTCTCGCCCACACAACATGGCGTCTATTGAATTATATGATGATTAATAATTAATAAATTGGAAGGGATGTGAAAGGAAGCGGCAGTGACATAATATTAAGTTACTTTCCCAACATTTGAAATGAGCGGCTGACACATCAGTCACGATAGCCGGTCTCCGGGCCGAAATGTAATCAGGGACTCCCCGAATACAAAGCGGGATTGCTAACCATCAGTAGCGATGTCCGTATGTATGAATATAAGCGGGTAAGTACATATGAATGCCTAACCTACTACAAGAAAGTACAGTAAGCCGTCGATTTAACAGACTAATAAGGGGAGATGCACGGTTGTTCTAACGATGCCAGTAATGTATCCTTGGGTCAACAATTCCATTAGGAACACTATTAAACAGATTTAATAATATGAACTGACACCCACAATGAAACTAGGTTCATTACAACACTACAATGTAAAGAGTTAGTTAAACGGGAAAGAAGAAAAATCCACAAGACTTTGTCTGTTAAAACCGAAAATGTCCGCTAATGCCTCGCGTCGAGAGAAAAATTTAGCAACACTAGACGGTGTCCGTTAAATCCGAAATCAGGAAAACCGAAGGTTTACTGATGAAGCAATTCTCCTACGTGTAATGAAGTAAAGATCTTTTTTACATTTTGTATTCTAGATGACGAAACTGGCCTATTGTTCGGTTGCCATAACAACATTCATCCAGGCACATGGGCATTAAAACGCAGCTACAGAGTTTAGACAGAAGAGATGATAATAGTAAACTAAGATTAATTACAACAGCGTTTCAAAATATAAATCAGACTCATCTGCTTCGCGTCTTCGTGCCTTCCACTCATCTCATCTTGTCCTTCATCCGGTTCTATTAGAGACTATGTTCTCATTCTTATTCTTTTCCCAGAACTGGAACTCGAAAATTCAACTCACCCCTTCTGAATTGGCCTTTTAATTCCTCATTTGTCTTACTGAAGAGGTCTACATTTCTGTGAGCTTCATTAACTTTGCTCTTCTACAATATTTTCGACGTGTTTTTTTTATGGATGTCTCAGATTAACTGTTTGGTCAGTTGGTCGGCTAATAATTCACTTTCGGGCTATTTAAAAACAACCCCAAATGTAAGAGTGTGTGATGATTCTGACTGAGCAAAAAGCTGCCCATGTCAAAACACAATCCAGCACTACAGAAAAAGAAAAATCACGAGAAACTTCCGTTAGTATAGCTGATTATTTAGCTGAGATTCAGACCTTCGACTTTCCTTCCACATACGAGTCTGGGCCGTGCTAATTTTCATTTCAAACACAGACACTTAGATCATTCCAATAACATTGGTACATGTCAATCTCTTGAAGCGATACCGAGATGTTACCTTCATACAAAGCATGACTGCTTCCTTCCAAATCCTTATTTATTCATCATTCATGACCGTCTTCCAAAGGTATATAATCTCTGCAGTTGAAACAAGAATCATATTCCTTAAATAACCTAAAATATTAATATTTCTTCCAGCGTCTACACCTCTTATCATCCAACACAGTCCTATCATTCTGTCCACACCCTCTTCATGCTTCGATCATAGTCTGCTCTTAACCCGATAACAATCTCTAAATACCCTGATCATAATCTCCTTATGTTCTAATGATACTCTGACCATAGTGTGATCACAGTCATGTTTTATAATTGAAAAGTCCCTTGAAAGAACATTATACTGATTGTGCTTTCAAATAGCACGGTGATTACATAAGCTACTTTAACACAGAGAAGTTATTATTTCTCATGACAGAATGCGTTTCTATTAACCGACCAATTAATAGACGTATTGTAAATTATTAATCGACCGACACATTTATCGATTTAATGGAATAATACAAAACAAATATCGATGTTTTGAATAACGTATCTCATCCTTTCAATAAGCCCTAACGCTGTCTTCTATCGCACGTGTTTCCTTCCATGCCCCTTACCTCTCTTCTCTTATTCTTCAATACCTAAATTTACTTTGCTATATCGTCTTTCGGTCTCTCTTAATTTTCTCCCTCTTTTCCGCACTAACATATCTTTTATGTTTTCTGTACGTACAACCGCCATGTTTCTTTGTGACCACATACTCACAAGTTCATTGACATTTCCTTTGAAAAACATCACTTTACTACCGAATACGGAAGGGGGAGGAGGGTTAAGGGCACACCATATGAATGATGCTATTGTTTCACAAATCGTGAATATTTTATAGGTGGAGCAGTATAAGAAAATGCGACCGTTACAGTTACGATTTCCGTCCGGTAAAAAAATCGAACATCACCAAGCAAAGCACAACGGCTCGGTACATGTGTACTAGCGGATTACATAACAATAGCGTTACCAATGACCCTCCAGAAAACACTGGATTAATATCCTAAGATAAGACAAGTGTTTTTCTACCCTCAACACCTCTCAAAATTTATTTTTCACTACTACCATTCGACTTTTCCCCACTCATTAGAATCATGTCTCACAATAGGAGACGGCCACTTTAAAAACCTCTCAGATCATTACAAAGTTGTAAATAACCGAATAACGAAACCACAACGCGACCATTGCAACGTGGCACCTACAGGACCAACGTTCTTCTTCGGTGAAGTATCCAATTACAGTTGTTGCCGAAGCAAAACAGCGTATATGACTTTAAGTTATCTGTGTGCTTAAGAGAATATTTCAGCGTGCTTGTGCTGGAGCCATTTGAACCTAAAATGGATGAAAATTTAATTTAATTTCATAATAATAATAATAATAATAATAATAATAATAATAATAATGGTGAATATGATAGTAAGAGAAAGTTGTACTCTATAATGAAAGACACAGAACTTCGGGGCAGATATTACATGTTTCCCAAATATGTGCCCAAAATTCAGTAGGCTGAAAAAAGATGTAATGTACGTATAACAGGGATAGGTAGGAATATAGCATTTGGTAAGATATCACCTGGAAGATTAAGGTTGTGATGATAATATTCACACATACTTTACAAAAATGTAAAGTGATGAAATAAAAGAAATTTTCTGTCTCAGCATAATGTTTGATGGAATGCGTTGTTGGTGGTAATTAACGTCCGGTCTCGCAAAAAAATAACAGACTTTAGCAACTACTCAGTGTACAGGGCAGTTAAAATGGCATTTTACACCGGACAGCCAAATCTCAACTACGTTACAGAATGGGTATAATTTGAGTTTCGTGTGAAACAGAGGTTACAGCAGAAAAAAAACCCAATAGCTTTTAGCGCAGATATCAAATACTAAATTACATCGAAATACGACGATTAATTTTGAACATAAATCTTGCGAATTAACGGAGATACATTTCAGTTGTAACATAGTTTATCCGATAAGTGTAAAGCAGGCACAATAAGAGGCCTAAAGTAACTTAAGTCACTGCTACTTTCAACTCTCATGTTGCTTCTGCCCTTTGAACAATACACTTTCCATAAGTTAAGGTATATTTTAATGATAGGTAGCTCTGAGACTGAGGTAGCTAGAAGTCTAGCCTATAAGTTACTTACGTCCAGAGGTAGTAAGTGAGGGTTACATATTATTGTTCTTATATTGTGTTTGCCGCTAGTACATCCAGAACAAACCCCGCCCATGTTCTTTTCTGAATAGCTAGAAGTTCCATGTATTATTTTCTTACATGCTTTCAATGAAATAATGACTCCGCGATCAGAAACCCATTTTGTATAATGTTTTGTTTTCTTTCTATAAGATATATTCTATGTACGGCGTATCAAAGCCGTGAGTAATGTTGTTAAATTTTGAATTTTAACTATTACATGGATCATATGTCACTTTATTGGACAGGATATCTGTCAGGGGTGGAAAATAGCTTACATCGTGACTAAGGCTATTTAAAATTGACAGAAGCTCGGAGCTCTTAGTGTTTCTTCATCTTCTTCTTTAGTTTTTAGTATTATGCGTTATAGCCTGTTCCAATTCAGAAATATTCCTGAAATAAATGAATCCTTTTAGAAATGTAGACCAATGATCAGCTCGAAGCATGGTCTCGGCCGGCACAGCATAGCACAACGCGGGAAAAGCAGACATCAATGTCTCGAGTAGGATTCAAACCGAAGGGTGGTCAAGATCTATGCCTTAAACCCAACGTCCATTGTGATTGGCTTCTTAATGTTTTAATTGTAACGGTTGCTACTGTAACTCACGTGTGAGGGGCTGAATAAAGGCGAGAAATGTATTTTCTTTCAAGGCCAAATGGGGCTAGAAACTACTCAGGAATGACAGCAACCCTGAAGATCGTGACAAAAATTCCTGTGGAACTGATAATCGCGCAGCTGGTAAAGAAATTCTACACCTTTTATAGAACCTGGTGTTTTATTAACCAAGTTCACAAGGACCAGTCACCGGTCTCTTCTTAGAGTCAGATGAATCCAGACCACACTTTCACGTCCTACGTATAAGCTACATTTTAATATTATCTTCCCAAAAACGCCTAGTCTTCCGACTATAATTTTGTATCAATTTCTCGTCTCCTGCACTCGTGTTACATGTCGCGCCAATCTCATACACAATGATGTGTAGTTACAGATTTTATTGTATTTATAAATTATTCTCAAAGACAGATTACACTTTTGACCAACAGTCGTATTAAAATAAACAATACGCAACGTTGGTGGTCTGCTTGTAATATTAATTCAGTAAACCAAAGAACAGACATTTCTGAGAAAAAATTATCAGTTCGCTTGAACAAAATGGAGTATGAAGACCACCGAAACTTGTACTCCGTCAAAAACCGAAACTATATACAAAGTTACAGGCTGATAATTCAGAAGCTGGTTATGATGTCGGAACTGGTTTGCGCCTAATCCATTAAGGGGATGAGAACACATTCATGCAGACAGAATGTATTAAATCGCACAATTAAAAACTTTAATTTCTGGTACAGCCTCATTAAATACGAGCAGATGAAGAATTCGAAGGGAAGGAGACGTCATAAGTTGTTTCCAGAACTTCTCACATTAAAAGATTCGTATTCACACTGCAGTGCTTAACCCTAATAGCATTCCAACGGAATGAAGACTTCACTGCGAAGTATCACAGGTTTTAGCAAATGTAAATACTTCTGACGTTACGGAGGAAAATACTGACTCTTCTTCGGTGTAGAAAGACGAAAAATAGTGCTGAATGTTTTAAGGACAAATATAACAATCATGAACCTTTGTCAAAAACGTCGGTAATTCGTTCTTAACGTTTCAGAACGGCGAGTTACCCCAGCCTAAAAAGTCTAGAAATGGATTCTCATACACAAGAATTTTTACGTAGGAATGAAGTTAATCAGCGAAACTATTCTTAAGGAACAACCATTGAATACTGTTGCCATACTTAATCCTAATTTTTATTCAAAAACACATTCACATACAAAAAGAATAAATTACAAATCCAGTCTACATGCATCTAACCTCAACCGCAAATCGTACAAAAGCTGTGCGCGCGCACACAGAGAGATTCCTATCGCTGGCAGTAAATTGAATCTGGTAGTCAGAGGGAAGTGGGGGGGGAAACTGAGGACAGGCATCATGTCACCTCTGGTCGGCCGGTTCAGGTTTTGGGATATTGCAAAGAGGAGCAGCTAGAACGCAAGGAGGAAAATGAACATTTCTAATTCCTTAACAGTTGAGACCCTTCATTGGTTTCGATTATATTTATTACTTGTCAGCATGAATGGAGGAGATTAAAAATGCGTACAAAATTGTATCCGGAAAATTTAAAGGAAAGAGCTCGCTTCAGAGATCTGGATGTCGAGGGGAGGATGATAATAATAAAGTTGATAACAGGAAAAGGGGGTGGCCTGGATTCCGTGGGTTGTTGAGAACACGGTGACGAACACACGAGTTCTAAAATGGAGGGGGAGTTCTTGACCAGTTTCTCACGAATGATTTTAAGTCCGTCAGGAACCACATGTATGCATTCCTTGCACAAAGCGCGCAAAATGAACGCACAAATCACGTTTATCCACGTTTTCGTATTTCTCATCTAAGTCACTACTAGATGGATTTCGATTCAATTTGGTACAAAACATCCAAGCTAAGACTTATCATGACAATTTAATTTTAATCTGTTTAAAACATCAATTCTGAATTAGCTGAAAACAAGCCCTAGATCATCTCGAATATTATTAATATCTACAATAATTCACGTAATATTTATGAAAATGCAGGCAAAAATAAGTTGTGACTGTGAACAGAGATACGTAATATGCGATTACATTCATAAAAGCAGTAAATGAACACAATGACCAAAGAGATGAAAAATTAACAACGAAATATTTCTGAAAATGTGAATCCTACACTGCAATATAGCTTTCACTCTTTGAGATTCAACTATGTTCTTGGCTTACTGATTGGCATTAATAGTACTCTATAGGCTAGCCATGTAGCCGGATATATGCCTAATTTTAACTCCGTGTCATTACATATACGTTGTAAAATATAAAAAAAACAATTGCAGACCTTCATAATGTGTTTTATCACAATCGATTTATGTTTGATTTAATATGGGTAGATAATGAATAATTAATTATAAATGATTCGGAAGGAAGCGTTCGTGGCCTAATTTAAGGTACCATCCCGGTATTTATCTGGAGGAAATGAGGAAAACCACAAAAACCTCCTTCAGAATATCCTGTCTCCTGGCCGCGATTTGAAACCAGGAACTCCCGAACACGAAGCAGGAGTGCCAACAACGACGAGCAGGAACGGATTTTCAACTGTTAAGTGCCAGTCTTTTCGAAATTCGAGTACTTTCCAACACACGTGTGAAATCTTAGGCAGTAAAATGACCGTCCTCCATGTCGTCTTACGCTGTGGAAATGGCGTATAAAGTCGTAAAGCGAAAGAGCCCCATTTAAATTAACGCATGCTGGTGACATATACCTGTCTGGTGTAAAAACTATACAGTAACGCTTACCGGTATCATTAGCGGTAATTTTTTGCTCCAACTTCTTCAAACCTGGGCACATAACAAGTACAAATCATCAACCAACCAATGGTACTGTTCCTTTCGAAAAAGTTACTGAACGAAACTAAATGTTAGGCAAAGGGAAATGACCATAGAAAAAACAGGAGGTGTAGCGGAGAGATGATAAAATAGAACAAATAGAACAAAGGTAAAAGAGAAGGAAATTACACGCAATAAGACCGACCTACAGCGATCATTACTGAGGCAAGGATGTCGTCAGGGAGAAGAGCGTAATAATACAGGACACTCTGATGTTGCAACCGGCTCAAGTTTTGGAACAATCACATCTTCCTTTCCACCCAAGACCCTTTCTTAATCTTCCAAAAACAAATTATCACATGATTTTGTAGCATGCTGTGATTACATATGCGTTTGGGATTGTGAGCTATATTTTATTCTGTTTTGTTTAATACGTTATGCTATGTTATATCCGACGTTTAGAACAGACTGCACCTACAAGGCAGAGAGACTTGTATGCCAAATTCTGTCGTTTAAGAACTGTTTAATAGCAACAAATTAACTGCACTGACTGTACAAACCAAAACACGTTAACAGTAACACAGTACGTCCTGTATCTCTCGAGGTGCTAAACAAAACAGGATATGGAGCGCGCTACGTTCGACCTTCTTGTACCCAGTTGTGGGTGCAAGAAATTGAAATTAGTAGTTCACTAGTGGCCTTAAAATTTGCATTTCCGTTAAAAATCTGTACTTACACTTTATGTGTTTATTTATTTTGATTACAATACAACATGCCATGTACGAGAAATTATAAACTGATATCACAAGGCACGAATCTGAATATCGCAGCCGGGCGGATAGAACAGGCCTATTTTGGCAGGCTGTAATTTTCTCGTCCTTGCAATGTGCTAATCAACAGTCACTACACATGGTGCGTAGAGAGAGAAGTTAAACCACATCGCGCCTAAGGAAATAACACAGATTCAGGGCGTATGAGAACAGGGTGCTGACGAGAATATGGACCTATGAAGGGTGAATACGTGTATTGGAGAAAATTACACGGTGAGTAGATTCATAATATTTATTCACCAAATATTATTACGGTAATAAAATCAAGGAGGATTAGATGTATGGGCATGTAGCACGCGTTCGGCAATGAGAAACAAGTTTAAATTTTTTTGCTGAAAAGCCTCAAGGGAAGAAGCAATCGGAAAACCTGGGTGTAGATGGGAGAAATTCATGAGAAGACATGGTACCACCAGCTTCTGAAGAAGAATTCTGTTCCATGCAGTTTAGTTGGTTAGTTAGTTACGCAGTATAATACCACTGTTGTTAGATACCTCTGTTTCAAGTTCTTTCGTTTGTAACAAATTAACAAGGCAAATGAACGAGAGAGTATCGCATAGAACTTGCGTACTCTAAAGTGGAGAGGCCGTACGCCTCATTTCCGTGTATTGCCCAGAACTAGGCGATTATAATTTCCCAATTCCTGGAACTGGGATTGTTGAACTTTGTAAGGAATCATTTTTTCGAGGAACCAGGCTGCATTGTGAGGACACACGCACACACCACACGCAACATGCGATGGACCGGCATGCATCGCGTTCATAGAGTTAGACAAAAGGAAGAGGGCGATAGTCTCGTCTTGTCTTTTCTCTTCTCTCCTCTCCTCTGCTATTTTCTGTACTCAATCATTGCTGTGCGCCTAATTAATGCCTTTTAAGGTCAACCACGAATCTCAGCGCAATTTAAATAACAGGTCACGAGAGTGATAGAAGAATCGCTGGTTTCACCCTTCATTAACAATAAAGGTGTGGGGTCAGATGTCATACAACTGTCCAACCGACTACAAAATTCATTAATAGAACTAACAACAAGTACAGAGGGACGTAACACAAAAATAACAGATTATCTTAGTCTCTCCCTTAAGTAACTGCATATTATGTCAATAAATGCCGTCCCGAAAGAAACAGCTAATGTGTAGGATTTGAGGTTTTCAAGGCGGTGAGTCTGAAGATGGCTGTCTTCTGGGTTGTAGTAATAGAAGTTTACTGACGTTTCAGAGGTCCTTGCTACCTCCATCATCAGTGCGATCGCCCTGATGATGGAGGCAGAAAGGACCTCTGAGATGTTGGAAAACTTCTAGTACACGGCGCAACAACCCAGAAGACAGCCATCTTCAAACAGTTAATACGCAAAAAGTCTCATCTGGACGGATGTATGCGTTTCAATCCCTAATCCACGAAATATGCCTATTTCTTGGACGGCATGATAACATCTTGTTCTAACTAAATTTAGTCAGAAAGTTAACATCCAGATATAACACTTTGTCTTTGTTTTCTCTGGGCCCAGATCTTCCGAGGCCTGCTTGCCCAGTGTCCTGTGGATATTTTCCTCGGAGATAAAGCGGCTGGAGAATGAAGTTGACCTAGACCTCAACTATTTCTTAGGTCAAGAATATGGGGAGCATTTCCTCCACTCCCCCATAGGTAGGCACAATATCCCCATATTCGCGGGATATATGTGTACTGAGATAATTAAGAATGTGTCGCGGATGCTGATAAAAACCCCTGTGTATGTAAACTTTAAATGAATTAGGCATATATGGATTTTTATTATAACCGATTTTAAGCTTTTACTTACATTTCCAACATCACTTCTTTGCAGGTATGAACGGATGGAAAACACAAAGAAGAGAGTGCTGAACATCTCGACTTTGATGGTACAAATGGGAATGGTGGACAGAGAAAAACACAACACAGCGCGCGTCGGTTACATGCCAAGGAGCTGAGCGGGAAAATTGTCAAACATTTGCTTATTTTTAAAGCAGGTGGTATATACAGTTACCACTAGGCCTTAATGTGTTCAATAATCGCAATTCTTATCAAATTTAGAAAAGTGTAACTTGCTTTTAACAAAGAGGGGTAACATCAAGACACAGCCAGCCGAAATAAAACTTGTAAAAACTGTTGGAAGAAAATCCAACTTTGGAGTATTATTACAGATTGATGCAGCTGATCGGCAGGGAGGATTTTATTGTATTTAGTTGTACAAAGTATAAAGAACTCTGTACGTGTTAGAATAAGATGACTAATATTATTAGATAAAAAACTGCCACTTTCATGCAGTAAGACTTCAGTGCACGATACATGCATATATTTTCTGAAGACATTCGATTTACTTTGATGAATGTTACGTGCAAAAATTTCCCCATTCAAATGCAGTAACTACGATTCGGGCCTACAGAATGACTAAAAGAAAATGGATGCTACTTTTAATTCATTATTCGTACGATAAAGAAACAGATACTATACTGTAGACGTACGTGACAAACCTCCACTTTTCCCCAACAAAGATCACTGTGCCCGTAGCCATATGAAGCAGAGACCTTCTTTAGGAATTAGCAGTCGCTCATTTGGTCGCAAAATTCTTTCAATCTTTTATAGAACCGAAATCTTCACTACCGAATTCACAAGATTTAGCCTCCGGACCCTTTCATGAACCACTTTAATCCAATTCACTATCTTAAGCCGCATCTGTTTTTAGACACATTGTACAGGATGATTCATAAGTCTACCAGCACCTTTAAGAAAAACATGTATTGGAAGTGGAAGTGATTCAAAAGTCCCTGTGCACTGACGCCCTGGGTGGTGCACGTGATTTATATGACTTACAGTGTGTGTGTGTGTGCATAGGGAATTTTGAATCACTGTGCATTTTCAGTTGCCTCGTAAGATAGCTTTCAACGGCGAGGGTTTGCTAGCTCCCGCTCGTCAATATTACAATGGCGTGCCATGGCACACGGCCCGATGCAGCTCAAATCACTTTCTTACTCTATTAAACAGCTCAGCATATAATAAGACGATTCTGAACGACAAATTTGGAATTACGTCTTAATGTGTTCAATAATCGCAATTCTTATCAAATTTAGAAAAGTGTAACTTGCTTTTAACAAAGAGGGGTAACATCAAGACACAGCCAGCCGAAATAAAACTTGTAAAAACTGTTGGAAGAAAATCCAACTTTGGAGTATTATTACAGATTGATGCAGCTGATCGGCAGGGAGGATTTTATTGTATTTAGTTGTACAAAGTATAAAGAACTCTGTACGTGTTAGAATAAGATGACTAATATTATTAGATAAAAAACTGCCACTTTCATGCAGTAAGACTTCAGTGCACGATACATGCATATATTTTCTGAAGACATTCGATTTACTTTGATGAATGTTACGTGCAAAAATTTCCCCATTCAAATGCAGTAACTACGATTCGGGCCTACAGAATGACTAAAAGAAAATGGATGCTACTTTTAATTCATTATTCGTACGATAAAGAAACAGATACTATACTGTAGACGTACGTGACAAACCTCCACTTTTCCCCAACAAAGATCACTGTGCCCGTAGCCATATGAAGCAGAGACCTTCTTTAGGAATTAGCAGTCGCTCATTTGGTCGCAAAATTCTTTCAATCTTTTATAGAACCGAAATCTTCACTACCGAATTCACAAGATTTAGCCTCCGGACCCTTTCATGAACCACTTTAATCCAATTCACTATCTTAAGCCGCATCTGTTTTTAGACACATTGTACAGGATGATTCATAAGTCTACCAGCACCTTTAAGAAAAACATGTATTGGAAGTGGAAGTGATTCAAAAGTCCCTGTGCACTGACGCCCTGGGTGGTGCACGTGATTTATATGACTTACAGTGTGTGTGTGTGTGCATAGGGAATTTTGAATCACTGTGCATTTTCAGTTGCCTCGTAAGATAGCTTTCAACGGCGAGGGTTTGCTAGCTCCCGCTCGTCAATATTACAATGGCGTGCCATGGCACACGGCCCGATGCAGCTCAAATCACTTTCTTACTCTATTAAACAGCTCAGCATATAATAAGACGATTCTGAACGACAAATTTGGAATTACGTGGAAGGACGTTATCGTGACCTACTTAAAGTTATGATTCCATAATTTGCCTACGACAATTGCGGATAATATCAAGTACATGCTTCGAGAAATAAACCTTGGACATTCCAATTCTGAAGACGTGCTAACAGCTCAAGTGAGAATTTCGTCATTAAATTACAACATATTCTTTTGGTTTTGGTTTTTTGTTATTATGAAAGTATTATTCAGCAACATCGTCGTCTATTACATATGAGTGTGATCAACAGGAATGGCATGTAGGCCGACAAAATTCATAACTGTCAATATTTAGACATTTACACAGGCCGTATGTAAACTAACAGTGTGTGACACATGTCAAATTCTTCGTATGTAGATTACAAGTACACTAAATCTTACTGTAATGGGATATTGATGTTTATGAATATTAGGGCTATGGTGAAGATGACTATTATGGCTGCATCAGTTAATTATGGTTATTATTACTGTTAACATTCCAATTCTTATTTTGAAGTTAAAAATCGGATGTTCTTTGGTAGCTGCAGATGATGATGCTATGGTTATTGATTGGCGTGATTTCAGTTGAAGACTGGCGTAAGTCTATCAACTTGATTTGGGCGACTCGTTTGCTCTGTTTCTTCTGTTGCAAGTTTGTTGTTCTTTCTTAGTCCATTTATTGTTGTTTTTGGTAATATCTGTCAGGTAGGTAGGTACTGTTCCTTACCTCTTGTAAGGGTTACGTCTGGCTTGTTATGACTTATTTTATGACGGATGATTTATTATTTTTTCAACTCCTTCAAGGCAAGATCATACATCTCATTGCGTCTGGACACGTTTGTCTGGTACCCAATGTGCATGTATTTTCAAAGGGAGAAGTTGCTGCAATGTGCATTATGCATTTTTTACGGATTGAGCAAGCAACTCAGTGTATCAGGTTACAGCAGAGGCTGGGCGTCTATCTCCCTCTGATGTATAAGCACGTCAGATTTCGTGGGGTAGATTCATTAAAAACGCTTGCTGTCATGCAATGTTCGAAAGATCTTCAGCCTTATGTTTCAGAAGAAACGCCACCGCACACAACATTGTTCGGATCAATATCTCATTACAAATCTGTTATCTCTTATCTGTCTGCTTTAAAATTTAACAAAAAGCCATATAAATCATTTTCGTATTTGAAATTCTATTGCCACAATGGCGGAAGCCAAGACCCGGTCTGGGTTGTAGTGCACGTGATTATGATTACCACAATGAGTATATCTGTCAGCCTGTCTGTCCGTCCCTTCATTAAATTATGGACACTAAACCTTGTTGATATACATCTAATTTATAAAACTATTTTTGAGGTAATTATCTTATTTCCAATATTATCTCGTCACTTATACTCGACTGTCATTCCCAAAACTCCGTTTTCAAACACAATCAAGCCAGCTGTTTCAAACAGGCTGTACTATTACAAAAACATGAGGTAGGCTATCTCAGAAATAGACTGACTGCAAGCTGGTCGAACGGAATTGTGGGAACAGGAAGTAAATTTGTACTCCACAGCGTCCGGGCGGCTCTGGGGCCAACCCACTCTCCCTCAGAATGGGTAGAGGTAAATCACTATAAGTTTGGACATGACCTTCAGCTTCGCGCACACAGCTGCAGCGTCCGACTTACGAGCACAAGGTCACGTGTCTTCATACAGTGACGCAGTTCTATCATAGGCCCTTTCTCGGGGAACAAAGATGCTGGAGCAGAAGATGAGCACTCACCTCCATATAGTGGAACTGAATACGCGAAGTTCACATCCATCACGCTGGCAAAGTGCATATTTTGTGATGTTACAGAGCAGTATTTCGTGGGAGGTTAAGGCTTCAAAACCTTCCTGAAATTCACATACGACATATAGGCCAAACTTCTCGAAGTAGAAAAATATTAATGTTTTTAAAGACACCTAAATACATTAATGCCATACTGAACTCTGGTACTTAGTTTAAGACCTTTGCATCTTCTAATTTTGCCTTAGCAAGGTTTTTTTTGTAATTAAGGAATTAAGAAGGCTGAAGGATTATTTTGTTGCAAAATTTTACAAGGAAGTGTTGATGTTGAAACGAAACTTCTTATGTCCAGCTTGCATGTACCAAAGTAAATGATGCTCTTTTGAGAACATTTATAAACGGCATACTATTTATAGATATCAACACAAAAGAAACTGCTGTTACAGTCTTTAATTAATCTTGCAATGTTAGTGTTTTATAAAGAACTGAGAATGCAGTCCATTGCGTGTGGTCTCGTGTTAACCGCGTACAAAGACACTTATTCAAGTACCGTTCCTTTGCAGAAAAGTCGAGGACCGAGAAGAAGAAGTAAAATGGCGACAGAGGAACAGAACTGGTAAAGAAGAGGTAAAAGAGAAAGGAGATCACATGACTTACAAGAAACCCGAAATAAAGGGACAGGAAACAAAGATTAACGCATAAAACATATTTCATATCTAGAAGACTGTCATCTTCATATTTCGTATAGGCCTTGCTGATATTTTTGTTGGTCAACTAAATCCGAAGATAACAGTAACATTCTTTCAACAACGAACGAGAAACAAAAACATACATATAAACAGTTTCGCAAGAAATGTTGCCTGTCTATTTTGACTACAAAATTTCTAACAGAAATGTTCTTCATATAACTTTCAATATTTACGATCAGTAGCCACTGTGTAAAGCATTTGGAGTGATTACAAATCTCTCTACAAGGTAAAAGTACTGATAAAGACTTCCCTGGGTTCAATTGTTACACCATGAAGATGGATGAGGAAGTGGAATTAAAGCTCCATGCATTCTTATTATCAGTACCAGATGGAGGTGAGTGACCAGCTTAACACTCCGGCGTCTTTACTCCCTGGGAGAGAGACCTTGGTATTCATTTGACAGGAAATAAAGTGGGCCCCCGAGCCCGTCTGGACGTGCGGGCAGAGAAGAGAATCTAACGCCGGCAGTCCAGCCGTTAGCCAGTCAGTTTACGTATCTTACGTACAAATCTTATTGACCACAATGAAATATAACAGACGAGAAAGAAGTTGAACAGTGGCGGAACCAGGAAGGTGCACCATGTTTTGGGCATGTACCAAAATCAAAGAAAACATCACTAAACTCAATCTGGAGAAACCAACATAAATCTTCCTCTACATTCCATAGCACGATTCATATTAAATTAATCGAACCAAGAGGAAGAGTATGGGCGGGGCAAGTAGTACGCATGGGGTACATGAGGAACACATTCAAAATGATAGTCGCAAAACCTGAGAGACAGACAGAGAGACCTTGATGTACAGAGGATGATAATATTAAAATGTAGTCTATCTTCAATACTCAGGTAGTAAGTGTGTGGACAACTTAGACGAGAAAACAGACTAATTACGTTGTAATAATTAAGCGTAGATTAGACTTGGGTACGCTGGCCTCTAGTTAACAGTGTCTTTGTCGCTGTAGCGTATTATAACACAAAGATTTCGACTGACTCCTCCTGCTGCTGTGGCAACTTATTCCCCCAACGTCCTGGATCCGCCACTGAATCCTACAGAGTGGAAAGAATGCGGTTACTGCTCCAGCTGCCACCCGATAGGTCCTGTGCTGAATCTTTCTCTTTCTCCGTTTTAAAACTTGAATATTTATACCATTTCGGACGTGCGACATCTTTATATTCGAAAGAATGTTTTAGCCTTGTCAAACTTTGGAAAGAAAACATGTATTCACTTATCTTCGGATAATGACCTTGAACCTGAAACATTGGGTTTTAGGGTATAAACATACCGATTCCTACTACTAGTACAAAATGTTTTTAAGAAAGTGCAAGCAGCCTACACTGCATCAGGGCTGCGCAAAGTCGGATTCACTGCTTCTTGCAAACCTCCAATGAAACCGGTTATAAGGTTTCCTGCTGCTTTTGACATGTGCTTGGCGAATAACAAAGCAACTTTAACTTTAAGGTTAACAAATGTAGAAGATGGCATGGCTTACAGCTACACCGCGAGTGGACTGCGCTCATTTTAATCTAGTAAATATTCACTGCACAGTCTTTTTATTGTCATTACTAATTGACATTGTAGTGCGGGCTTGCTGTTTCTGCTCCGTATTCATTGTGCCGACCTGAAATTTCAGTTCGGGGACATTTTACTGAGTTTTTTCTATGTTCATCACGTTATCCAAAAGTGTGTGGACCGTAGTTTTCTGCTTTGTCCTTCTGAACTCAAAATCGAAAGGATTTAACAGGCCGAGTTAAAAAACACAACTTTATATGTTTTCTCAGCTTATAGAATTACAGACGAGAGACGGCTGTGAGACTGATGACGGAGACAGGAAGGACCTCTGAAACGTCGGTAAATTTCTACCAGACTACACGGCGCAACAACCCAGAAGACTGTGCAATCTTTAGTGGGAATTATTACCTTCCATAAAAATATTTAAACAAAATATATCGCTTGTTATACAAATTACATAAATTTAGCACGTGTGGGGTTAAAAGTCATCGTTCAGTACTGCAGCTGAGTAACAAAAATACCTGTCTCTATGGCTACATTATAGGAATGCAGCATGTAGATGTTTAGAAGATTGTATGAGAAGTAACTGCTTAGAACACCTTGTCTATAGTGACAGAAGCTGAGAAGATTGGCTTCTGGCTTTAGAATCATTAACAGCATCAGATAACTGCAGTCACTAGACACATCTTCAACGCACGCCTCGACACAATTCCAGGATGTGATCAGCGTTATCAATTAACCGTCCGCGTTGTGACTCTGGTTGTAACTTATCCATGACGACTTATAGATTAGACAGTACCTCAGATTACCCGACGTCGAGTTAAGTTTTTTGAATACGAAAATAGTAATTTTGTTATGTATAATAACTATGTTCCTTGATCCCTGATATACTCTATGGGTGTGATGACTCATCTAACTGAGAATAATATGAAGTTCCATCGTATTTACTTTTCACAAAATATTCTCTGAGAAACTTCTGAAGAAGGATTCATGGAATTGGTTAGCTGACATATAGTACTGCGGTATCGAGTGTCTAATTTATGTTTCAGATGAAATATAACTGCTACTTTACCTAAATCTCGTTTCTATTTAGTTCTAAACTGTTTATCGTACACATTAGAGAATATAGATGTAATCAAGATCTACAACATTCGAGATTTTTTTCAACAGTGTAAATTTTTAACCAAGGGTAACGAACATGATTTATGAATTACAGAGTAGATGTTTAAATTAAGTATGCAACAATAATTTGCTTCTGCAGCAAATAGATATCAAGGCCAATATTTTAGCTCCATCTAGAACAGTCATTCTTGAGACGGTAACAGTGTGCTCATTTAGTTATATGCTGGTCTTGTACGATGAGTTACAAGCCCCTGTCCTATCCCCCAAGCTGGAATACCACTGATTATAGGCTATCCACGATATATTCTATTCCCAAGTAAAATTAAAAATGCAAAGTACGAACGAAAGGGTTTGGAAACATTTTATATACTCTGTACTGGAGTCTGGAACACGCCTCCCGATTCTTGTGACACATTAAGATATTCGTATTTAAAAGTCTTAAATTTTGTTTCTAGTTTAAACTCCGTGTGTTTCTTTGTTAAAGAATCGTGCAGTAGGGAAGCAATGCACATACTTCCACATACAGCATTATGTGGTGCCGTATGCATGTAGCATCCTAGCAGCCATTGATGTCTCCAGCATTCGAAATGCAGGCTAGGTCCAGAGCGTCTAAGTGTCAGTGTGCGATGA
>NW_019059682.1:467991-484714 GCF_000696155.1 Zootermopsis nevadensis
GTTCACAAATAAGATTCCAACCCTACTTAAGATCTTACGACGCACAGACGGAATTGCAACAGCTTTTAAGGTCCCAAACGATGAAGATTTCCGTCTTCTGGGTAATTGCGCTGTGTAGTCTGGTCGATGTTAACCAACGTTTCAGAGGTCATACTGCCTCCGTCATCAGGGCCCTGATGACGGAGGCAGTATGACCTCTGAAACGTTGGTTAACAACGACCAGACTACACAGCGCAATAACCCAGAAGACGGAAATCTTCATACTCACCGCTGTGAAAACCTCAAATCTTACATCCCAAACGATATCCACAATCCTTAACGGAGTACATATGAGGATAGAACACTCCTGAAGGGACACGGATAACTTTTGCAGCATATTTGAATGTCAATAAACGAGATTTCGACGACCAATACAACAGGACAATACAGCGAGGACTACTTTGCAACAAACTTGAATGTTCATAAATGACATTCTAGAGCTGTTTATTGAGCACGGGTAAGATATTTAATATCTAAAGATAACAAATGAGATTCCAGCGCAGCTTCAGAAGTACTAATAAAATATCCCCGAAGATGCGTAAATTCGATTGAAGCACCGCTGAGATTCCGGACATCCAGATGCATAAATGAGATCCCAATAAAGTTTAAGGAGCATGCATGGGATCATCATCCATAAACTTAATCTAAACAGTTTCGGATGCGCAGAGTGAAGTCTCAGCGCCACGAAAATCGTGCAGACAACTTTGTGACACATTTGAAGTTCAATAAATAAAGTCGCTTAGGTTACGAATTTGGGTAATTCATTCTAAGATATTCAATCCCGTGGAGTGTTAGTTACCTTTCCGCCAAGACGTGGAGTTTAGGCAGGAAGAATGAAAGAATGCGCTCAACGCTAATACTGACGTGGATGTAACTAACTATTTAGTCTATGTGGAACATCAAATTTCCTACGTCACACCCGACCGATGTCGTTGATCGTGATGTCACATTTTCAAGGGCAAGACATAAACTTATCGAACTCAAATAAAGCTAGGATTGTTTCAAGTTACTGTGGAAACAACGACTGATTTACTCCGTTTCACGCGTTGTTGTTGTTGGTCACAAACTTATGCATCTAATTTGAACTACAAAATTATTATCACAGTCAACAAAACTATATCATGTTTTATTTATTACCCCCTAAAATAAATATACGATCGAGAAATAAGCCATATACAAGTATAATAGTTTCCTCAAACTAAAAATTAAGCTCAAAAAATTGGAAAGAATGAAAGACAGAAGAAAGAGAGAGGTGAGGAGGAGGAGAAGTAGGAAAAGAAGATGCAAAAGCAACCTAAGTCGATTCTTTCGGTTTCAGATCCCGACTCGGAAATAATTAAGATAGAATCCCAAATTACTGAAAGTAAGCCCGCACATGAGATCGAAATCCACCAGATTGCACGAAGACTTGTTCTCAAAATTCCAACTAATGACTGAACAATAGGCGCAGATACATGGACCTGGATTTCGCTTCTTTTATAGCCATCTCCACAAAGTCGTATCGGGTGAGATGTAAAATGAATCAATAAATTTAATCTGCTACCCAGGTAAAACTGCTACAACAAACAAACACAAAAAACTCAATAAAGCTATAAAAGTTAAAATTGAAAGCAGATGACGTTAAAAATAACTGACATCACGAAAATACAAACACGTAGCTTTAAACAAAGTTCTATAGAAATTATTACTAGTCATACGGTATACAATGTCACACTCAATAGCCTACAAGTAAGAGGCTTTCTATTTACTTACTGTGCGCAGTTGGTCAGAAGTTAAGCAGTTGAAAAAGGAGTCTGAAATGAGACTTGAAATGCGTCTGGGCGTTACAGGAATACCACATATTGCTTTCTAAACTATCCAAATTGAGACATCGGATATCCTTTATGTATACTGTGCGTTCTTAGCATAAAGCGCACGAAGAAAATATGTTTGTCACGTTTAATCTGTAAAATTACTAACCGGATTTCGACTGAAGTTGATATTTCGCGGCTACATCTTAAGCTAAATAACAAGATTTAATTCTGATTGATATTAATCTGATGTAATCCCTACTTCACACAAACCGAATTCAAGATCAATAGATTTTCTTATAAAAGTTTATTTAACTGTTTTACAATCTGATGCATATTTAACGAAATACTGTGCATGATGGTATATTGTAAGCCGTTAGCTTCGAAACAAAATACACGATCTGAAACAAACGACCATCAAGGCCTAAACAAAGCAGCAAGTGTCGTGTTTGGAATATATATTTGAATTTCTTAGTTCATCTCTCCATTCACATACGTTTAGTATTCTACAACCTGAAATATACGACTAATTTTTCCGAAAGCACACTTTGTTGTCGAATAGGTAGTACACCTGCTTCGTATTTGATAGGTCCCGTGTTCAAATCTCAGCCAGAAGATCGTATAACCTGACTAAATTGTTCTCAGTCCTCCAGGCAAATGAGCCTTAATCAGGCCAAGATCGTTTCCTTCCACAATCTTTCCTTGTTTCTATCACGATTAAAATACTTAAAGCGTCGTTAAACAAACTACAAAATATCTGCTCTCCGTTAATTTCTAATCGAATGACTCCTTAGCGTTTCTCAATCATAGGAATCCTTTCGCTTCAACGAAACTCCCAATGCAGTTACAACCTTACACATGCAAAATATGTAACACGTGTTTTGAATTTGGTTGGATGATTCTTGTTTTCGGATCTGAGTTGTTTTGTGAAGCATTTGTACATCTACACCAATGCCGGTTTAGTTCTTCTATTCTGCCACAAGGGCAGTTACGTGCATCATTACTAAATGGCGGATATGCAAGATACGCCGGGTCAATTAGTTTCATGTTATTATGCATTCTGACCATTAATCTAGTCGATTTTTATTTATTCATGAATTTATGAATTTGGAAAGTATAGAAGGAAGCTATTATGGCATTTGGATGGTGGGACTGAGTAAAACCACAGATTACGACAGTCTGTCTCCGAGCCGAGGTTTGAACAAGAGACTTACTGAATACGAAATAGGTGTTATTTTATTCTTGCTTTGGTTATAATAAATAGAAAGAGAAGAAGTATTGCTATAGCTAATAACAGTAAGTATTAGACTTTGAAACTTTACGACTCTGTTAGGAAGAAAATGAACTTGTCCTTTCAATTTTAATATATTTTTATGGTAAAGCAATTATAAAAATAGTTAATTTTACAGTAATATTCTATTACTTTCCTGGAAACGTGAAGACGAGCTATAAGAGCGATGAAAACAAACAGCGTATAATTTTTTAAACAATGAGTTTCATCGAGAAAGCGCACACAACAGTAGTCGCATGCGCTCAGAAGCTGGCAGCAACACGTGTTTCCCGAGCAGTAGCTTCGAAGCTCGCCCAAGGAGCTTTGGCCGGAGGTGAGGCTTCAACGGCCGGTAAATATTTTGGTCAGTGTTCGGACATTGTCTGCTACCAACAATCCATGGTTGTACTGCAGCAAGGCACTAATATGTAACCATAAAATAATAGTTAGTCTTGTTGAAACTCTTTGCTAATTGTTAAGAGGGATATTATTTGTCCTTAAATAGAGATTCATCTCTCCAAGTCCGAGTCTTGATTCCTGCATATATTTCAATGCACATATTGTATTCAAACATACATATTTAAACTGGCCAGCTGTAAAATATTCGACTATAAGTTTCGACATTTTTGTATCGAACTCATACCAAGAAACAATGGAAATAAATATTCAGATTGTAATATTCGAAAGATGGCGTGGAATTGTTTGTCTGTAAAACATACACAGTTCAGTAACTTCTTGTTCAGAAAAAAGTAATCGTCATTATTACCATTCACATTATCTCTGCATTATTTGTTCTGCAAACCGAGGCTATAAATGAGAGGAGCTTCCCTTTATTTTTATGAGTTTTGTAGCTCATTGGCATTGTAATTTACGCGTTATAAGTGAAGACAAATTTTTATTTAGAAAAAACATAATTTAGAAGCTTTTCTGTCTTTCAAAGTAAGACAATTTTTTACGCAAATACGAAATAATATGTTAGCCCCTCGTATAAAGACGTGTCATCTTTAATAGGATGTTCAAAATCTCTGAATCCATGCCGAGACGAATTCGTGGCTGAACTTCTGAGATTCTAAATATCTCGATATTACGTGTCCAACACGGAAAGTGTTAAACAAAGACATCTAAACGCCACAATTTTACCACACTCTGACTTGCTTGATGGATTTCTTGCTTTGTATAGAATATGCCTCTCGCAGCAACTATACGTCGAGAAACAATGTTTGATTAGCCAAAATCTGCTTCCCCTAACACAATTGTCAGTACATAATGAGGGAATTACAAGTACAGATACAGAAGTTCAAGTCGCGTCTATGCACAAAGATTGACGGCGAGCTTATCGGTGTAGCGATAAAACAGTGTAGATGCAACCAATCAAATGTCAAAACAGATAGGGAACCCTGGCACACATTTCTATAAGAAACCCGAAGATTCATTACCGTGTTCACAAAAGCCCGCCACTGCTCATATAATGATCCAGTCCAGTTAAGACAACACCTTCCTGATCTTTATCCCATAGGATCTTCTTACAAGTATTCTCCCGTTTATGACTGGATCGCCCAAAACGCCACTTCCCTGATTACACTTAATCAACGAAGTCCATTTTACAGGGTCTTTCCTCCAAAATTTAGAGTTGATCAGCTGGTCAAGAAAACATGCATTAATTGAACCGGAAGAATTATGTGTGTCCATTTGACACTTATCTAAAGCTGTATAGCTCATTGCCTACCACACATCTGTTTCTGTAACATCCATTTAGATACAACATCCCATTTATTCTTAAGTCTCCCAAAAGGCGCTTTCCTTTTCACATTTCTGGCAAACATTTTGTATTCATTTCTCGTTTACCCCAACTTGAATATCTCCATTTCTGTAAGGAGTGTAAATCTGGGCAGAAATTAAGCGTTTTTCTAAAAGAAGTATCCTGTAAATTAAACATGCTGTATGAAGTCGTGTTTCTATAGTGCGGAAATAATAAATGGAGAATCTAAAAATTCTTTGTGTAAAAGAAGAAAATGTCTTTTATTTTTCCAAACACGGAGGGTAAATTAAGGTCAAAACTGTCCCAATCTTGCCAAAACAAGAACCTCAGTGATCGGCTTCACGCCCCGGCCAGCTTATCTCCGAGAAAATACACTGAAACCTACAGGCTTGGATGTTGTGACAAAGGGAAAATTTCTCCCCTTCCGGGAATCAAACCCCGGTCATATAGTCCGTACACCAGCTATAATACTGAATTATCTATCCCGGAATCTTACCATAAATGAAAATAAAATAACATGACCAGGGAGCAGGTAATTCAAGGAATAAACGGGTGTGTTTAAACGTGACGAGCACAGTTTCCTTAATGTAATCATACTAAGGACATCTCCAATAAAGGAAATCGCTAAATATTAATTCTTGCGAAGTTAAAAAATATCAAATTAAGACGTCACAACATGCGACTTTCCATAATTTCGTCGATTTATGTAGGCGCAAATTGTAAATGTTCTCACATTCTGACCTTTCAACACCACAAAAATATTTTAAAGATTCTCGAACTATTTATTTTTATAAGCAGTTTCCTTCATGGCTCATTTCCTATCAGCCTGAACACAGGGCCACAAAAACCGTTCCGTTGGGATTTTAAGAATAAAAAATGGTTCTGTGGACAAATGTATTTTGGAGACACTGACAGAATCAGAAAATGGTGGCAAAATGCCGATATGACCCATCAGCTTGCAGTATAGTTCCGAAATACGAAATTTAATGGAATTGGGCTGTGTTGTTTCGTAGATGGAAACTTCTTGACGAGTTAAGAGAGACAACCTCCCAGCTTTGTGCAAAGAAGGGCCGAAAACTGCGCGGCTTGCTACATGTACTTCCCGAAGATTTATGACCTAATTATACTAAACATTCAGGATCTTTCTCTCACGGAAACTCAACAACTCAGTTACCAACACCAGTAATCTGACGAAAGAAGAACAAATTTATTATTATTGTTTGGTCGAATTTTGGGCTAATGATATGTTCTTCACAGACAAAATTACCACAAAGGTTCAATATGAAGACGAAAGGAATGTTGTGCTTTAGAGACATCAACGGCAGGATGGATGGAAAACTTCGTGTGGTCGACGGTAACTGATTACAGGTTAAAGGCGTCAATATTTTAACCAACAATCTGTGCACAAACTACAGGTATTTGAGTTTTGTTTGCTATTCATTGGCTTCCAATGCGGATGTCTGATAGCAATATACCGATGATACTTTGGACCAAGGAACAGGAAGTGAAAGATGAATGCAGCTAATTTCGTGAGAGGTTTCTCTAATTATACTCCTCACGACTTATTTTTAGTGGTTATCAAATCAATGAGAACAAGATGGGAGCGTTGTGTAGTTTATACGAGAAACAAGAAAAATACATCAACATTTTTTTGTGGTCTTGAGGGAAGAAATATCTTGGGAGGAAAAAAACCTTCATTGGGCATATTACTGAAATAAACCTTAGCTATATGTGTTAAACTTAATCTCTCACTCTAAAAAGAAGTTAATAAACTTCTAGTAGTGAAAACGAAGTATAAGATACTTGTATGTATAAGAAATACAAGAAAATATTGAGTAAATTTCAGTTATCAGAATTTAAAGGGTAGCTAGACGAACACATACCATGAGAGAAATGAAGAATGGACATAACATTTCAATCAGTAAACGTCATAACTAAGAGATTACTTAGAGAGACCCAGCTATAGAGGGGAAGATAAAATTAAAATAAACTGTGTTCACTCGGACCAGAATAGGGTTCAATGGCAAATAGTAATTCATTAACTTTCAACCCTTCGATACACGAAGTCTATCTAAATGGTAATAATAAATAGTCAGTCCCTATTCCAAGAAAAATACAAGGCGTCTCCATGAAAAAGATCATTTACGTTAATGCTGTTCAGAGAAACACTTGTCGTTTATTTTGAGAATCACACGAAATCCATAAGAATATTCTGAGGGTAAAATGTATGTTTACTGAATGTAAGCAGGTGGTACACAAAGTTGCAACCGTGCTTTAAAAGCGCACTGAATTTCACGAACAGCTAAGTAACTATATACCAGTAAATAAAGATCATGATTACAAGTAGTCGCTAGTGCAGTGGACGGTACAGTAGGAATATTGGCAAATATGACCAGCTAATTTGGCTTTCAACTTGACGTGTATAGGACAGTTCATTTCAATGATTATTGGACACATTTTTGGTAGCGCCAAGAGGAGAGGGAGAGAACGGGAGTGGTCCAGAAGCAACCGGGTTAGGAAGAGGTGGGGGGAGAGATGCTGACCGGTCGCTGCAAGGAAAGCAGTCTCACTCTTTCTATCCTCCTCGAAGTAGTTCCTTGTACTTTTTTCCCGCTATCTAGTCATTCAAAGCATAAAAATTTTAAGAGCATCCTTTACACCCCCCCCCCTCTCTTTGAAAAGAGTACGCAATACTTGACCGTGTGTTGCTCTAATATTGTCAATAACTTTGAAGATGAAACAAGATGAGAGCTGTTGAAGATGATGGAAGACCTGGCCTCGACCAGACCTCCCGCTGCCGCTGTTGCACTATTTTATTGCTGCGGTAGGAGAAGACAGAGAGCGAGTTAGGAGGCTCCCCTAGCTTGCGGCTACAGCCATATTTCATGTCGTCTCCCGCCCCGGCTCGGTACAACCACGGTTGCCACATCCTCTTCAATACCGCTTCAAGAAATCCAGCTCTAACATGTATAGAAAAGAAGCAGAAAACCGGGCTCTGTTCTTTTTTGTACCCAGAGAAAAGAGAGAGAGGGAGAGATAAAGAAGAGTGAAAGAGAGACTTGAGGAGTGAGGTAATTTTTGTGCTATAGTGACGAGGAGGTGGCCAAACGATGAAGGGGGAATATCATGATAGATATGATAGTGTTTAAAACCCGAGGGGCAAACCGCTACTGCTACTGTTTCCAATACGAACCTAAATTGTGGTACAGCATCTTTATGTGATGAAAAGAGATGCGATGTGACGCAGTTCGAACGAACAGGCATAAATAAAGACAGTTTAACAGTGTCAGTAACCGTGGAAATTGTTTCATCAGGCCGAGGCCACAGAAGATGAAAACAAGTTTCCCAAACTGCTAAATAGACTTATCAGTTTCCTAAGATACAACGTTTTGAAATTTTACTATATAACAATAAATGTAAATTGTGGTACACGCATTTTTAAAATGAAGTATACCATCTTGAACATCTAACTGGCCTTCACGTGATTAATATGCAGATATATATCTATGTGGCATTGCAGGTTAAGTGTCGGAATATAGTTCTCAGTGTATTTCGTTAAAACGCCGGAAAATAAAAAATTGTTACAAACAAAAATAGTATAAAACAATGATACCTAGACTAATATTTCATGTAACGTAATCTTTCTTTTTATATCAATAAATTGATATTTAAATGAAAAACAAGGGCCATTATTTTGTCACTAAGCATCAAAATTAAATCAGTTCGACAACCTTTAGTATGGAAAAATTAATATCTAGTTTAATCGAAATTCGTTATCTAGTTTCGGAAATAAAACATGCGAGCAGAATAACAGACACGCCTTCTAATTATGTTGTTTATAACCTTTACTTTGCTCTGATGCTTCCCAGAACTTAACTGTTAATTTTGTTTTTGTAACTTTACAAAACTTGACAAAAGACACAAATTTCAGTACCGAATCCAAAAAAATGTGTTTATTTCAGTGAAATTATTAGCAGACACATTAAAAAGTAAAGAGAAAAGTGTTTCAAGCGACATGTCTCGTTTTCAGCATTTAAAGCGTCAAAAGAACTGATGACTCATTTTGCGCTACTCAAAACACTTCGACATTCCTCTTCGTGGCTCTCCCCGCATTGAAGTCCCCGCGACATTCACGCTCTGTGCCCTGAAGGAAAATTCTTCAAGGGTGAAAAAGAAAAAGAAAAAATCGACGACGATGTGTTAAGTAACTGGAACAACGGGACAGGCAAATGTGTGCAACACCACTACTGTCAATATCTAATCTGATAAGTTTTCTATAAGTGCAAATTCAGAGTGTTTTAAAATAATATAAATGTCTACCACAGTCAACACAAAAACACTCATTTTATACCCTCATGAGCCAGCAAACACTTAGAATTAATTAGCTATCTGAAGGCAGAACAGCGAACACCAAACTCCGCCACTGGACACGATCTTGTTGTCATCATCATCATCACCACCATCAACAGAATGACGGCCGAGGTATTTTAGTCAGAAAAGTGTCTATGGATTAGAGGACCAAAGTTCGATCCCCGGCAGGGGCAAGGGATTTTTCTGTTAGTCTCTGCGTCAAGACCGGCTTTGTGGTCCACCCAGCCTCCTGTCACAATAGTAAAGTACGCAGGGGAGTGATGCTAACTGCTAATTGACAATGAGAAAGAGCTACATGTACCTCCTCAACCCCAAACCAAGCACTTCCATACCGTGTAGCGGGTCAGCCTTCTTTTCAACAAGTATGGAGCATAGCCGTTCTTGAAAATTTTACATCATTCATATCATCCAGAAATTTCTCGCTTTCTACGGAGCCCGAAAGTTCATTGCCGTGTTGACAAGAGTGGGTTACATGATCTTGTCCTCAGACAGCTGAGTCCAGTTCACACCCTCCTATCTTACTTCTTCAAGCTCCACTTTAAAATTATCATTCCGTCTCCGCCAAAGACCCCAAATGTGCTCTTAACTTGAAGTTTTACGACTGCCCTGATGTGTGTTCTTCCGTTACGGCGACATGCCAAGTTTCACGCACTCGCTTTTTAGATAGGAGCTGGACAAATAACATTCCAAAGAGGATGGTAGCAAGCATTCCCTTAATTTAATCTGTCCTTAAACTTCTTTGTGAATGTAATTTTTCCCCTCTTTGTCGGTAGAGACGTGATGGCTCGGTCTGTAAAGTGAGCGTTTATGGGTTGGGCAGGGGTTCCTTGCAACGAGGGGCAATACAAGCTTTCTCTTTACAACCATTCCAAAAGCTCAAGTCGCGAAGAAAGTAAAATGCCGCGAGCTAAGTTACACGTCCCCTGTTCGGCTTCATGACGCATCACATAGACAAACGGAAAGACGGACAATTTTTCACATTACAGAAACATAAGACCCACAACAAGGCAAATACCAGCATATACTATAGTCACAGACGTAAAACAATGGACAAAGAATGGGATTATAGTTGAATGCAACATCATTGACTTAATTGAAGAAAGTCAATAATTTTGTTAGGAAGGAAATATGACACATTCTTCAAGAATTCTCTAGACCAATAAAACTCGTTAGCGTCATTTATTTAAATAATAAATGAGTGCAGTGTGTAAGGTAAACATTTTTCTGTCGCATTTCCTACTCAGAACGACATACTTTATCACCATTACGTTTCGACTTTGAGGATATGTCATCAGCAACGTGAAAAAAGAGACGACGAGGGATTGGAATTGAATGACACTCATCAGCTTCTGGTCTATGCTGATAATAACTTATTTTGGATAAAAACATAAATACCATACAGGTGAGTATAAGAGCTGTGTCAGATGCTCGTAACGAAGTTGGTCTAAAAATAATTGCGTAATGAGGAGCTCCATAATCTGTGCATTCCGCGAAATATTAGGATCAACATAGAAAGGATTATTTGGCACGTTGCGCGCATGCGGGAGAAAAGAAATGCGTACACAGTTTCAAATGGAAGGCCTGAAGTGAGGAGATCGCTCGCAAAACTTAGACGAAGGTGGGAGGGTAATAATGAATTGCATCTAAAAAAACAGGATTCGAGGTTGTGGATTAGATTCAACGGGCTCGGGATAGAACCGATGACGGACTCTCGTGATCACGATAATGAACCTACGGGTTTCATAAAATGGGGGTAATTTCTTGACTCTCTGAGCGACTATTAACTTTTAAATAAGAACTCTGTTACATGCAGTTGATACGAGGAAACACTGCCACTCTTCCTTGTCCTTTCTTTCTTGAAACGGAAGGGGAAAACAATGAAAAATAGTGAATGTCAACACCATTTTTGTCGTGAGCTCATTAGCGAGGATTTTGATCTCAAAGGTAGTCGCTGTAATTTCTGTAAAATAAATCACGGTGATCTTATCAGAAATGCTTCCAGGTTCGGTTTTATGATTTATGATTAATGTGTGTGTGCAACAACTCAAAATACAAATTTCAGAAGAGATGAAAAGTTAATTTAATGTTACGGTATCTATGAATTGTCATGGCACCAAAAACAATAATATTTTTCAAAATGTGTGGGTCTAAGTGACACGTTTCGTTTAAAAAATTAGCTATTAATATAATTTCGACACGGGTACTCACTGTACCTCTTAACTTCTGGTCATATTGGTAAGCCTACAAGAAAATACAAATGTACGATTTCAGGTCCTCGCGGCGGTGAATACGAAGATGGCTGTCTTGTAGGTTGTATCGCCGTGTAGAATGGTAGAAGTTTACCAGCGTTTCAGAAGTCCTTGGTGTCCCCATCATCAGGACGATCTGATCTGAAACGTTGGTAAGCTTTTACAGGCTACATGGCATTACAACCCAAAAGACAGCCATCTTAAACAATGTCAGACTAAGGGGTGAACAAAGAAAGCAGCGTTCCAGAAGAGCTGTGTTATTAATGTATATTTAAAATTTTGTACTTCGCAGTTTAAGAGGGGTCTGAGAGAAGTTGAGGCTGTAACACGCAACCAGGTTTGCAGGGTGCGATCATAAGTCAAGTTGCAACCTACGTCTTACACTCGCGCTGTGAAGATTCGGAGAAACATTATTATTACAGATTTAGATACAGTCTACTGGTTACTATGGTTACGAAGTTGAGTTGAAGAAGGATCCGCTACCTGAGAGTAAAAGAAGAAATGTGGCAACGCTGATGATGATGTGGGGAAACGAGAGAGAAAGACAGAGAAGAGAAGGATTCGAGTCCTCTGTCTCTTTCTATGCCACATCAATGAGAAGTAAGAGGAGGAGGAGGAGGAAAAGACGAAAGATTTTTTATATCTTTTTTCTTCTGTCATATTCTTTACATATGTGAATGTTCTTTTCTTGTTTCTTTTTCTATCTCTTCCTTTCTCACACAGCGCATTGTTCAAGCAGCGTCTTCGCTATTTATTTCATTACGATCTTTCGTCAACTCCATTTTCACCTCGATCCTGACACCGAAAGATAATCAGTGGCGTATGAAACACACTGCTGCATTTATTTATTTCCAAAATCATGGTGTCGATATTTCTTGAACAGAAGATATAAACTCAGGTGGTCAAGAAGATATGCATACTTTTACTGAACCGGAAGGTTACTGTTTCACAAAATGACCATCAGAAACCATCCCACGCCAACCAAATCCATATCACACTTTCAAACAACATCTAAGACACAAGGCACAAGATATAAGATTATGTAAGCTCCAGGCTACTTACTTCGTCGACTTCAAAGTCTAGGAAGCAATGTTTTCCTTCAGATTATCTGACTAAAATTCTGTGTTTATTTCTGGTTTACTCCGCGCGTTCTACATGTCCGACTGACATCAACCTCTGACCGTATGTAAATTAAGCCTTCTTCGCTTCTTACATATAGTCCAGATCGATCCAAATTCGTGGTCCTCTGTTAAAATGTTCGCTTTAAATAGTGAGAGGTCCTTAGCCATGCCACAAAGGTCAAGACCGGAGCACCACGTCCTGTCGACTACCCGTGATTTAACATATTCACGACTACCTTCCACATCGAGGGACCTTCTCCTTTTATCACAAATCACTTTTCATTAAACGTAGGCTTAAAAAGGGGGCAATACTTTTTTATATCGGCTCAACATCGCTTTTTTCCGAAGTCCAGCTGTGAGGACAGTTCCATCCATGTCCCATCGTCACATTCAGCTGTTTCCCAGGAGACGAGGCAACTATGTTGACTAGGCAACGGGCCGGAGGACAGGGTTCGATTCCCCACCGCGCCCAGACCGGTTCTGAAGCCCTTCCACACCCATGACCATCGACAACCAAGACTCTTTCCGTTGTGGTAAAGCGGCCGGAGCATGAAATTAACCACTCACCTACATCTAAGTCCGAGATTGGCGGAACGTCTAACGCACACGCCAATATGGCGAGATGCGTTAAGACACAAGAACAACTTCAGCTTCACCTGTTACTCTCTACATCTGCCTCGTCCTGGGAAGTCGAAAAGACCGTATTTAGACAGTTTTGCAATTCCCAGACCACCATAATCTACGTCTAGTGTCGGCTGTAATTATGCCTATACGCTGAATGAGCTACACCCGAAGGCCTCGCCATTTGAAGGGCCTCCAGATACTGAGAAAATTTCTTTGAAAGTCCAATATATATTTCAGGGTCTCCGTAAATCCGAATATTCTATTCATGGTGAAAAGAAATTCGGATAAAACAAACAGTATTTTTAATTTGTAGTATCAAAAGTTGAATAAAGGACTACATTGAAAGCAGCCATTGTAATGTAAAGAACAGGCGGGCAGCAGTCAGTCGACATTTGGCAGATCCAGTTTTGTTTAAATTCTATAAATGAATCTCATACCACGTCTCAATTTCGAGGACTGCTCAAAATGATTATGACAGTTAACCTCGTGTCATGTGAATGCTTTCTTATACACAACTATGAATTTTATTTATTTTTATAGGGGCCTCAACTTTATCAGAGCTGAGGACATCGTGAAGCCTTAATCCGACCCTGCCTTATTAATTTCAACAGCCAAATTACATTAGAGGACCTGAATCAATAAATATAAGTTACTCGTTCAATTCCCGGTCCACCACTAAACTCTTTCGAGACCAATTCTACGCAAATCTAATCAACATTTAAACCCCCTTCCACGTTACGCAAAATACATCTCTGTAAATAACATAATTCATCCGGTATGAGTTTATATTTGTTAAGATCAGATAAAGAGACGTCTCCCGCTGTCAACAGGTAAAGCTACGTTTTCCTCTTCACTTTTCAATAATAACGGAAACAATGTAATTCATATAAATCTCAGCAACAAAAGAGCCGATTGGACATAATTTCCCATCGATTACAAACTTTCTGAGGAGGTCTTTTCCAATAAATTTCTCCAAATAAAATTGTACATATTTGTCTAATTCATCCTGTTATAGAATTTGTTGAATACTTTAAATTGCAAAGTTCGTCGTTTTGAATTTCCTCCATTCACGTGTTCCCTTGTCTGAGGCCTAAATATTGCCCTCAGAAGTTGGTTATAAAACACAACTCAGTCTTTAAGAACTATCATTCACTGCACCGATATAGAAGCAATGCGTGGCTGCTAACAACTGGGCCTCTCAATACAACACTATCATGCATATGTTGAATCTACGTGGATTAAAAAGATGGAGCAATTAAAAAGTAGTTAACTATTTTAATTTGCTCGTAGATGTACAGTCTAATGGCTGCACTAGTTAACCAGGCACAAAGCTATGATTTAAAAAATTTCCCTACCTCCTCCTCGCGTTTTGGAGATCTTGGCGAAATTAGATATTGAGATATGTACTTGATTATCCAATATAAACAATGTGTTGTTAGGTATCGCTAATTATGGTTCTTCTTACATTTCAAAAAGCATAATGAGGAAACGTGTCGAAAAACATATTACATAAATAGAATTATTTATTTTTTTCATCATGCAAATAAATACATGCCATATGTGTGTGTATTGTTTAGATAAAATTACTATCGTTTGGAATGTTGTGACGTGTATTCTGGTTAATGTTTACAGACGTTTCAGAGGCGCTGCCTTCATCACCACCTTATTCTAGTTCACGGCAACTTATCATCCATTGGAAATTAAATGTGAAAGTTTATATGTAGATAAATTAAAAAGCCTACAAATTGTGTGTGAACCGTGTTTTTAACTTCAACAATTACAAACATGATTACCGTGTAAGACTTTTCGACTTTGATGTCAGTTATGTCTGATAAATGTTTCAGTGTGATATCTGAGCTAGTGGAAATAGTGCATATAAACGGATTATTAATAGCACAATTATTAATTTATACTTGCTGCTTGCCTCACGATATAAACTAAGACATCTTACACAAAACACGCGCCATACGTTCGTGAAAATTTCCAGTTAATTATGTTCATGTTAATTAAACAATATAGTAAAACATTCGGCAGAGTAAAAATGGAGCACAGTGTTTGTAAAACATTACATTTCCAAACATATTTTTATAAATGTAATAAAAGAAACCGAGGTGGGGCCAGACGAGTGGAGAGAGCTGAAAACTCTCCGAATCAAAATAACATTTTTCAGTTGGTGCCAATTAATCTTCCATCTACACACAAACCTTCCCCCGCTGTATGGGTAGAAGAAGCAGTAATAAAAAGTACAGTAGGTAGGTAATGTTCAAAAATAGTTGTCGTGTGGCTGTGAAAATCCATTCACACCTGGCCGCTAAACTGCCGGACCATGAAGGAACGTTTGTGCTGGGAATGAGGAAAAGAAGAAGGCATTTCAGTTACAGACTGACCTCCGGTAATAAATAAAACCTCCACGAACAAAGCAACCACCCCCTTATTTCTGGCCACCAAAATTCTCTTAATACAGCTTCCCTGAAATAGTCTCACGGACATATTAATGTAGCAAATCCCGATTGTAATCAACAAGCAAAGTGCCAAGGAAGTTTATCTGAGTTATAAATATGTATCATAATTTCTATGATTTGAGGTTTTCACAGCGGTGAGTATAAATCGCCCTGATGACGGAGGTAGTATGACCTCTGAAACGTTGGTAAACATCTACCATACTACACAGTGCAACAACCCAGAAGCCAAATATCTTCATATATCATAAATGTAATTATAAACTTATTTTCTGAAGTACCTTGGATACCATTCTTTCCACGTACAACATTACAATAATCATGCACTCTGCACATTTTCCAAGAGACTTCAATACCAAAATTCTGTTCGCATTTGTCAACCCCTAATCCCAGCTATGTGTCCAATCCATCGTGGTCTCCGACATTCCATTATTCTGATCATACAAGGCGTTCTACAAAATATAGTTAAAGTTAAACTCGAATTGCTAGAAAGGAAATATTACTTTTACGATGCAATGCAAAACATTTTCCTCAATTACTGCCTGCCTGAATTTTACCTCTCATCACGACATGAATTTCTCGATTTCTTAGAAGACGTAATAGACGCTGTAAAGTTTACAGCAGCCGAAAGAACAAATAAGTAACTCATGAAATAGCCTTTACGTCCGTTCTGTTCCATGGAACTGTGTAAGCTGTTTACGCACTGTGTGAGGAAACTACTGTTGCTGGCCAGAACGTAGCTAGAAGCGAAAATACAGGACGGAAAGAAGTGCTCCAAAATAGTGCCATACGCCACTGTAACATGCAGAATACATTTTCTTTAAAATGTATTATATGCATAAACCCTTCAAGTCGTAAACTCGGCGACTAAATATATATTTGTAAGAGCGACCCCTAATTACATTAACTTCATAGATTAATAAAAATTAGCTACTTCGTTAAATGTTTATCACGCAAAAACTAACATGGCGATATCGTTAAAATATTATTGAAGTTTTATGGCAGCAAACAGAAAGTCGGAAGGATCAACAAGCCCTTACA
>NW_019059682.1:493110-507475 GCF_000696155.1 Zootermopsis nevadensis
AGTGTACAACGACAGTCAAGTAATATATTCATAGGTAGGCTGATGAACGGCGTATTCCAAAAATATTTGTTGGAACAGACAATTTAGTATTTGCTTGCTTTTAGATCTTCCTAGTTAAATGCAGACCTTGTAATTCTAAGAAACCACAGAACTTATTTCGAAAAGAAGAATAATAAACATTGTCCTTTATGTATTTCCAGATACATTACACTAGATGCCAATGCAAAAGTGAAAAGCTATGTGTACGCCAGTTTAAAGGAACATGTTTCATAAATGTGTCCTTTCGAGATGTTTCACTACCAACTCAATTCGACGTTCTTCCATTTCAGATTAAAATCGATTACTGTAAATAATCGACAGTACAGAATCCGCACTGCATATAGCCAAAAAATTATACTATTTACAAAACTATTAAACAAACAGCAAAGGATAAAGCCTTAATTACAGTGTGCCATTTAACTCGCTGGTCGCCGGCGGATTCACTCAACCACGACTTAGCTATTCGCAAGTGATTTCGCTTGTCTATTTGTATTAGGCTGGTTTACTAGCCTGATAATTTTCTCACAGTGCTGCTGTAGTTTTATTTTTAAAATGTCACTAGAAGTACTTCATGCGGTCGTTTTTTTCTGTGCTGATATTCCTGAGTAAAGATTATTCAAGTACTCCTCCTTCACAGTCCACAAGACATGTTAATTTTCTCAAAGTATTTAAAAATCATACTGGCTCATTTACATTCCACTCTGCCATTTTAATGCACTAAAACAAAAAAACATACTGAACTATTTTACTCTCCTACTTATTTACACACACAGAATTTACTATCTCCTAGTAAATTCCTTGTCGAGTAGCAACAGAAGTTGAAAAATGTTAACGCCATTAGCTGAGCGAGTGAGCGAGGCAAATATTTGGAGATTTTACTCGCTCATCCAATTATACAAAGCTATTTTACTCGCCGTTAGTGAATTCGCTGGTAAGTACCAAGTAAAATCACGTTTATGAAACTCAGGCTTATGACACTGCCATTGTTACTAAAATTAAATAAACCGGTATGTCATTTCAAAAAAACATGCTTTAAATATGAACTACAGATCTTAAGGATATCAATATTTAATGTAATTTACTTTACATTTATCTGTGCAATAAGCCACTTTTAGTAATTGCATTCATTTATATTTAAAATTCATGTAAAGAAGGGGTCATACCGGACCGATCAGAACCAAATCTAATTCTCTCAAGTCATTTTAAGGATTCTTTTTAAATTCTAAGACTTTGAATAATCTCAGATATGCGAATGGACACAGACCGACGTAAAAACAGGACCTACACATAATGTACTCACTCTGTACCAAAATCGCATAAGATTCACTCTCTCTCTTACTGACACTATACGACACATGGGTTAACACCGCTGTCAGTTCCATTTTGAGCTCTAGAATAAAACGACAGTTACAAAAATAACCTATTAAAACAATAAAAACTTGCATTATATTTCTGAAGCACATTTACCAATATTTCTGGAAAGTTTTGGGGGACTCTTGTACAGAAAGAGAGAGCAAGCTTCGGAAATGGCAGTTATTCCACTCTAAACGTCTGATATGTTTCCTTATGACATACAGAAAGAGAGAATACAACTGGACTATGACAGAGCTGCTACGCACATCAGGCTGAATACAAGTCATTGCAAGTATTTTAAATCGTCTCCGTTAGCGTGGTGCAATTTAAGGTTCCAAATAGTTCATCCTTTTAATATTCACTCCATAAAGCAAATAAAACAAAGCGTCTCCATTTATAAAAATTTCCTGGTTAATAATGTTTAAGGATATAATCCCTGTTCATTCTAAGAAAAGCAGGCAACTCATATATACACTGTGTACGAAAGACACACTTACTGACTGTAAAGCAGGTGGCACTTATAGTTGCCACTGGGCTTTAATGGGTATATTAACCCCTTAATATCCAATGGCAAATACATGTACTACTAGCAACTTTGTTTGAAGTGTCACCATATTAATCACACAATTAAACTGTTTCCTTACATATTCTTAAAAGAAATAAAACATTTCGAGCGAATGATCACATTGTTTCTCAGTTTCTTACAAGTATCACCAGTATATTACAGGAACACATCTAGCGCAACACAAAGTTAACACAACGACAATGAATGCCGCTAATATTCAACACTCACGTTCGCAAAACCTCCATGTTTCTATTAATAACATGCATTAAGATGAGGTATCTGGTGGCATGATGTTCATACTGATTGTGAGTTTAAAAAACAGCCAATGTTTTAACGTTGATGATATTCGTGGTTCAAGTACGGAAAAACACGCTACAAGCCTGAGACAGAAGAAGTTGACTAAATTAGAAATTCTGTACATTGCTTAACACGTATGGGTCTTACTCGTTATTTATACAAGTCACTTATGGAAACAAAAAGTGCATTACCGCATTCATAAAAGTCAGCCAATAAACTCTGTCCTTAGCTGGTTGAAACCAAACAACCCCTCCGAACATGAAAAAGTCTGGCATAGAAAACCACATGCGAAGAAATAGGTTTCAAGACTTACATACAAGGTTAATATTAGTCCTTTCAGCACCTAAAACAGTAGAACGTTGTAAAGGTAAACGACACATATGAGAACGTAGTGACCAAATGACATTTAAAGTAACTGGTATGATATAGGCAGAAATACAATGAAACTGGCCCTCCGGGAACTACGAGTGAGTGACGTCTCGCTCAGGAACGTAGTCCTCCAGTTCATCTCTCAGTTAATGTTAAACATCACGACGTCGGTGAAACGTGTTCTCCGCTATTTTGGGTCATATCATTTTCGGCTACCAAACAGGCCTGTGTAAGCCTGGAGATTGATATTATAGTATTATCTGCTACATAATAGGCTACTACCCGTTTCTGGTCCTATACGTAAGAACCCAGATTGGGGGCGCTTGATAAAACGTGATGGATCTTACGGGAACGATCCTAACATACGCAGAAATTTACACTATAAACGTCGCACGATTCGCAAAACAACTTAACATTAGGGCGAAGAAATTAATGGAAGTAGCAAGCATTAAAGAGATGACAAATACAAAATTTTATCAGAAAACCTCAACATAAGAGACTACCTGGAAAACCTAAACACAGATGGGAAGAAATGTTAAAGCGTATCATAAAGAAAGACGGTGTGAAGTCGTGGACTGAACTCATCTAGTTCAGGATGGGATTAAATAAATATTGGACTCTTGTGAATACGGTAAAGAACTTTTTCGTTCTATAAAAGTTGGGAAGTTCTTCAGTAATCTGGTGAGTATCGACTTGCCAAGAAGGTCTCTACTTCATGATGTTAGTAATATATATGTACCGAACTTTTGCTAAACGCACAGTAGCCCGAAATGAGTTAACCGGCGTGGCAAAACGTGAAATAAATGGCAACTGAAGACTTGCACACAACCAAACAGACGCGGTTTCAGACCTGGTATCACTTTACAAAAGAAGATGCGAAAGGTAAATTTCTTACCAATGTCACCAAAGTTTATTGCAACGTTCACGGCTATAACCGAGGGCTATCTTCACAAAATTTCCTCTAATTAGCTGACCAAAATTCATCAAAAAGACACAAGTACCCATCGACATATTGCCGGCTATGTAGACGAGAAAAGAGACTGAAGTTTTCGGTTGAACACACGATAATTGTCAAAAATCCCTTCCTGTTGCTTCCAACCGTTTCCGACATAAAATTGCAGTCTCCATCTCTCTCTTTGTGCTGCATGAAAGCACTGGCCGTTCTGAAATGACCAAGTACGTTTCATGGGGACGCCTTCTTTACTGTGGGCTACAACTGTTTGGATGCAGAAAATTCACACCCGAATAAAAGCTCGGATTTGAACAAATAAAGTGGAGAGAATTTTTTTAAACAAGTTCTAACCCTTTCCACTAATACTTATGATATTGATTTATTTGTTACATGAAAATGTTAGTAAAAATCGTTTCCGGCATATCGAAAATAATTAAGTTACAATATCTGATGTTTTTAACGATACAAACTTGTTATCAAGGAAACAGCCTGGTAATAAAGAATGACAGTGTTGAAAGATGTATCCGAATGGTTAGGAAGACAGAGACTTGCATATTTTCTATAACGAATAAAATTAATTTGTACCAAGAAAACAGGGCATTATACTAAACAATAATACCGAAAAGAAATATCACAAACCATTTTGTATTGCCGGTTATTCGAGGCATTTTAAAACAGAGACACATGCGTTCGGCAGAAGAAATTATAAATGGATTACATAAACAGTACTAAATTGATATCCACGGAAGTGAAACTCTTCACTGAACTGAATAATTATGACGACAGGAGCTCTTCCCTTGTAACAAACAAATATTAAGTTCACATGCAACTACTCAATGTTAATTGATTCTTATTGGTGAGAAGACAGAAGTATCTGAATGAATAAATACAATAATCAATATTAAGGTTTCATTGTTCACTGTTATAATATAAGATAAAAGAAAATTAAAAAGAAAACTGGTTTAATATGCCCAAATTCGTACTGTAATATAACATTAAATTAACAGAATAAAAAAATAATTATTTCAACGCAATTAAGAATTTATTTCTAATAACTGATATCTGCTAAAACACCTGGAGTAATCAGTTTGTGTAAAGACCTACTTTAATAAGATTAGATCAAGAAAGAGACACATACGTGCAGAATGGTCGTTAAAGTTGTCCGATTTAAATAAAATCTGAAATTGCTAGAAATTTTTCGTTAAATCTTCCAATATCACATTTAACCAAATCGGGTTTATCCGTTCTAGAATTCTTTCATAGGTGCGGATGGAAGAAGCTATTTTAATACGCACTCCTCAGGGTTCAGAAAGATTATAAATATAATACATCAAGCTCGTCACGGTCTTATCAACTGATTCTTTAGTTTCTTAACTACGCTTTTTAAACTGTATTGATTAGGTCCTATACAGCCTCAAATGATACAGTGGTTGGTAATAAAGAATCTACATATATATTTAGAGGGAAGGGTCGAGGTCTACTTAAGATAGGCTCTCGTAGCATCTGAAGAAAATCACGAAAGGACCATTAATCATGGTAGCCGATCTCATAACACATGGGACGTGCTGAGTCCTGTCCACAGAACCATGAGTTCTGTATTACCATAGAAATATAGCTTACTAACTGAAGATGATATTCCACTGATAACTCGGCATGGAAAGGGCTAGTTCGTTCAGTCAATGATGAAGGCAAATTGAACTCATTACTCTATCTTTCGTACAGATCGTGAATCTCTCTCGAACAAGTCTAATATGATTATGTCTATTTCATCTCATTTCTAAACTAAAAGAAGCTGATGCCTATCACTATTTTCTGTCCCTTGATGCTTCGCGGTAGAAAGAGAAAGAAACATGAAGTTGCAGAGAAATGCAGTTGGCATTTATTGTAAACTGAGTCTCATAACTTACAATACACACACGGGAGCCAGAGGGCGTGCAAGCATGTGTGCGCGCGAGTGTATTCATAATGCAAGGCATGTACCAAGAGAAATACACAACCAGACCAATTGCTACGGGGCCCTCTGTAGCTTAGCCGCACAGTAGTAAACAACTGTTCGTCCCCCGAACTTCAGGCTTTTATTTCCTAGCTCAGTATCGGACTATAAAGTGGACCTCGTTATCTCACAATGAAACAGCAAAGTATTTGGGAAATTCGAAGTTACAGGTTACTCATGATAAAATTAAGAGGAGACACATCTCAGGAAATACTACCTACCACGTAATTCCGAATTCATTGTATGCCTTCGTCCCACCTACCTACAAGAAAATGCTTCATGAGAAGCTGATAGTCATCCAACTGATCAAGAAAGTTTCAGCCTTTTACTGAACTCAAAAGTCAAATTCTTAAGTTCCGCCTCTGGACCAAAATCCCCATAAAAGGTTTGACGGATGTAGAAAGGATTAAGATTTGTGAGATGATCACGAATACAAAATTAAGACGGAATCGATTGCCAATAGAACCGAAAATCAGGAAACACAAAAGTAATCAAATAAGATCAGCATACGGCAAAGAAGAATCGAGTTAGAAATGTAAGCTTCATGTCCCTTAACATTTTCAAGATCGAGAAATCCTTACGTCATCAGTCGCACACGACACTTTATTTTCTTTTTCTGTAAGCGTCTTTATGAAATATGTAAGGTCTTTGCTGAATAATAGATCTGGGAAGTCGTTGAATTCCTTAATTAATACATACACCACATACAAACATAATGCACATTTATACGAGCACGGATATGCATACATAAATTATCAATATGCACAACCATTTACACATACAACATACATGCATGACCCGTGTAGTAACCAACAAAAGTATTTAAATTTGTTCAAAGCATAGCCTAATGCGTTACGTGGTCGAAAAAAGGATACAACACAAAAATAAAATAGAAGTTTGTAAATTGTAGTAACATAATAATAAATCATCATGCAATCTGACTTTATATACCTCATGGTAATAAATAAAACATGAAGATAAAAATTATGAAGAGAGATGTTCAAGAAATAAAATTGAAAATTTAACGCACTTACGAATTAATCAATAAAAAAGACATATTACAACAGTGAGTGTTAGTTCCTTCTGCCTGTTTAAAGGCTTTCCTCTGCTCAGAGTACGAGTTTTGTTTGTAAATTTGTTATAAAATAAATTGGAATGCGAGGTAAGCCGACGAGCGGGATTATTGCTCTCCGTTGTGTTCAGTATTAAAGCCATTAGAGGAATCCTGAAACATTACCAGGACATATCTTTTAGTTTGCAACCACCATTTAAAATGCACTGCTCTGAACCTCGAACAAAGATTTAAGTATAAAACTTCTGCTCTTACTTGGACAGTTTACATCGCCTACTGATGAAGAAATGGCGCTGTGAAACAGTGATAATAACAATTCTATGGCGCACGGTAAACAAAATCATTTTGGACTTACAAGAGAGGGAAACGCTATAAGAAGAAGCTACAGAAAATCTTCTCCTTGTATTAGTGAGTTGGTCAAGTTGAGGAGAATGAGATGGGCGAAAATGTTATCATGCAGGGAACAGTTGATAAACGCATACATTTTATGACGATAAGAGTAAAGCGTATGATGAAAGACGAATGGTATGAAAATGTGAACTCAATTTCTTTTGGGTCAGGATATTATTATGTAGCGGGATCTTATAAACGTGGCACAAACTTTTGTTTCCTTATGGGGCCCTATAAGGCTAAGAACTTCCTCACCAGTTCAATATCTCTTCATTGTTATATTTTCCAAGAGGCCCTACTTCACGAAGTTACATTTAAAACAGCAAAATAATCTCGTATGTCACGTGAGACGTAATAATTTTCGTCAACTTTGACGACTCTGCATGCACTGCGCTGCAAAGTCTTCTCCTTTCCGACGAGTGGAAAATTTTCATTGGGATAAGAAAATAAACACAGCGCTCTGTGGTTTCTAGTACTTTTTAATGCCGTCTGTCAAACAGAGCGATGAATTGGAAAGGATTGGGCAGGAAGTAGTTGCGTCGGGCGTTGCATGGGGATCCCAACTCCTTACAGTCTGCTTATACTCTCTCAACACCGATTGTCTCCAGTGACGTGAAAGTCAGTGCGAATATCGGAAATTCACGGCGCACTGTACTTCCTGGCGACATTCCACAGAATTACTCACATGCGCACACCTCGAAATATTTGCCTACGACGATAACTTAGGATGTTCCACCCTCTTCCTCAACAAAGATTTCAAGGGATTCAGAAGTCGTCCGTCCAACAGGCTGTTCCCCACCCAAAGGAAGAAACGTACACGATTTTCGTAAGATCCGCACTGCTTGTTACTCACTCAGAGAAAGAGTCTCTGTTTCCCTGTCCATCCGTCTGTCACGCCATGCAGACGTATGGGGAAGTGGAGGTATAGACATGTTTGTAATTCTAATGTTTATGTGCTTGGGTTTAATCGAATACCTCAGGCAACAGTAATATTTAAAGAAATTAAATGTTTATATTAATCAGTCCAGTATTTTAACTACTGCAAAGATATAAAATGAGACGTTATTAAATGTCGATTATACTATTGGAAACTAAAAGTTTTAAGACTCAAGTCCTCAGTAAAGTTTTTCAATGACCACAGTTAAATATCACAAAAGAACACAAAATGGGAGGGGGTTAAGCCGCAGTTTAAAATTGCAGTTGGGTAAGCCGTTGCTTAAAATGACCGAATTATCATTCAATGCATCCTGTATGGAGATTAAAAATTACAGAACTTTTTATTCCAGAGTCTTCTCAAGTCCTTCGTTGGCTTTCTCTCTCTCCTATGTTCTCAAACACCCTCAATCTATTGTCTTCTTTTGAGTGACAGATCAAGTATCACGCCCATGCAAAACAATAGGTAAAATTGCAATTTTATGTATTTGGTTTCCGGGCTTTTAGGTAGAACAAGGGAATAAGAAATATTATGAACTGAATAACAGTAAGCATTTCGCAAATTTAATGCAGTTTAATTTCACCATAAATATAATTTAGATTTGTTACTACCGTTCCTACCCTGAACTGCCACATTTTCAAAAGAACAGCCATTCTAGTAACGATACATTAAATTATATTTCACGTATTTTGTGTTCACTTATATCCCAGCCTCTACACTAGGTTCAAACGCTTTCTGGGTTTTAATTTAGAACATTTTAGCCACACATTATCATACGTGTTCAGCTGATGATATGCACCAATCAGTTCATGTTCCCGTTATTTTCTTGAACCTTTCTATTGGAATGTTCTAAAGCAAAGTTCAAAAGCAATGAAGATATTGTTTCAGACAATTCTAAGCAAAGATTTCATCAGAAAATGATTAGGCTTGTCTATAAGTTCCTTTATTGTCGCCACTGGACCAAAGGTTCGCGAGTTCAAACCCGGCCGAGGTCGATGAATTTTTAAGAGTGATAAAAATCCGTAGCACAACTTCCTTCTGGGGGGCGGGGGGGCGTAAAGCCGACGGTCGCATGTAAAAGAACCTTACGAGCATGAAACGAGATGTTTCGTAAGCAAAATTCAACGGCCATTTCTCACCCAAGTCTCTCCTGATTCTCTATCAGATGGCTCTAGCAGACAAAAGTCAGGATAGATTAGAAATTGTGCAGAGGCAGTGGGCTGGTCACTCAATACTCACAAATGCTCACTTCAAGGACTAAGTAGGAAAACTCCGTAAAGGAGGCGGCAAAGACCCACAACTGGGTTGTAGAGACAAGGAAGAAGAAGAAAAGTTCCTTTTTTTTTGGGTTTTGTGCAAATAACACTTAAAACTCACTCATTACTCATGACCTCACAAAGCAATCTAAAATAAAATAAAGGTAAGATCCTCAAATGTTCCTCTAATTTCATCAAGGATATAATTAGGCCCTATTTCTTTCTTACGTTCAATCACAGCATGGCAGGAAGCCTTAAGGCCTATCACATACTGATATATTAGCTCATTGTGGCAACATCAGCTGATATTTGAAATACATTTGTTTCGGTCTCAAATGGACTGAAATAAAGTATATTAAAACTAAATTTCATCATCATGTTCAACAAATCCCACCACTAGGTCCTATACTGTATCAATTCAACCCAGTTTACACATTCAAAACCTTGGTTGTTTAAAATCCATTTTAACAGTGTTCCCCACACTTCCCTCATCTACCTTATTTTTTCCAATTAAATGGGTCTATCGCCTCTACCATGCCTTCTGTGTGTCCCGTCCATCTACCTCTTCCTGATCTCATCTCCTGAATTTAACATTCCATCAATTTCATTGTAAATATAATTTCTATTTGTTGTCAATTATATGACGTTCCCTACTATCCAAATAATTTATTAGCTCTCTTTATTTACGATTTCTGTCCTATAGTTTAAGCGAAACACTAACGAACACTAGTAAATAAAGCAAACTCAAGATGTATTAAATTCTGCTTCATGCCTTGAAACGAGGAAAACGCCCAATTACGAAGATACAAGCAAAGGCGTTTATGTCACAATTTATATATCAACGTGGTTCAAACGATGTGAAAACATTTTTATCACTGCGTGGTTCTTTATAAAATACGCACCAATTTCCATCATGTATCCGATATCTTACATTTTTTTACTTCGTTGTCCATTGCACATGCAACTGCATTTGCATTTTCTATAAAATGATAGTTAAAATTATTGGTCTTCGCCGACACATAATGCACTCAAGTTACAATCCTCGTTACAAACAGCATATATTAAGCACACGTGTATATATACATATATATATACACACACACACATCAGTACCTGTTTCAATATATACGATTCTGTTCATAAAAAGAAGACATTTATATGTACAGTCTCCACAGCCGAAGATTCTCTCACTACTAACCGTTTTCAGCGGACCACGTACACAACACGTGAGAACAATGCCCATTTCTGCAATGGTCCACACATGTGGATAAAACTAAGTAACAACAAATTTTATAATTTACCTCGTCAGAGAATATTGTTGGATCAATAAAGACGACATTGGCAAGACGTTTAGCACGCGTGGGGAGCAGACAAAATCATACAGATTAAGTAGGAAAAACTTTTGGTGAGTACAGATTTGAGAGACCTAGAACTAATTGGAGAAGGGGTGGACTACTTTCAAATGAAGACACAAATAAATCTTAGGGTCCTACGAAGCAAGCATTTTCAAATCGTTACAAGTCTAACAGATTTTGGAGTTAGCTAGTTGCATATAATTTCCGCTACTTTCTATATTTATATATATGTACATATTTCAGTCAGCAATGCGCTTAAAAATGTATTTGCAAAACTACTGCTTTAATAGTCTGCTTTCAGCTCGGGTTCTCTCCAACCAAGGACAGAAGATGGGCAAATAATAGCAAACAGTTAATGAATACAGGCGAAGAAGTTGTGAGGTACAAAATTCCTTTCTTAAGCGTACTGATTCACGACCATTACTTATACTTGAAGAAACAGAATGATTTATGAAGATGGTTGTATTCTGGGTTGTTGCGCCGTGTAGTCTGATAGAAGTTTACCGACGTTTCAGAGCTCCTTGCTGCCTTCATCATCACGGCAATGATCACCCTGATAATGGAGGCAGCTAGAACCTCTGAAACGTCGGTAAACTTCTACCAGACTACACGGCGCAACAACCCAGGAGACAGTCAACTTCAAACTCTCCGCCGCGAAAACCTCAAATCCTACACAGAATAATTTATAATAAAATCGGACTCCAGAAAAATAAATACTTTCGTTCTCAAATGTTGGTGAGAATTTTTATTATTATTTGGTTTATTTAACAATGCTTTTTCAGTAGTTCAGATTATATAGCGCCGATCTGGAGAGAAGTTATAAAGAAAACCCTGTAAGTAAATATAGCGCATCCTATTCTCAGAAGCCACAGCAACGCATTCCAAATTTTCTTTTCGCTTTTTAATTCATGACAGTTCTCATAACACATATAGTCCACACACTGTGAGGAACTACATATATTGACGAAATTCTAACAAATCAACTACAAAGTCAGATTGCGATGTTCTACCAAGGGTCCTTGAATTTCAAGACTAGCACTTCAATCCATAAATTCATAATTTTGGAAAGTTTTGGTTTGCTTATTTAATGACATTGTATAACATCGTCAAATAAGATGAAAGAAAAATTCACAAGGACATGGAATGCAATAACTATGCCCTATTTTACAAAAAATACTGGGGCAATGGCCTAGGAGGACTGAAAAAACCATTAAAGATAACTAACAGGATGATCGGGGCTCGAACCAAGTATTACGAATGACAGGTCAGACGCTTACAAACCGCTTCTGTGTAATACTAGAAGAGAAAACCTCTTTTACAACTTCATCCGTTTGTAGTCTCGATTGAATCCTATGTTACAAAATAATTAGACTATTTCGATTTCCAGTGGTGATTCCGTTAGCTCACGTGCATTACACAGCACAATAGACATTCACCTTCGTCACATAGGCGAGGGTAAATGACGATGATATCCAATTACTTTCATACCCAGATCGAAACGACGAGAAAAATAGAAACGAAAATAATCATTATCGTTATACCAAGAGTGAGAAGAGGAAGGATGAAGCTGTCTCAGCTAGCAGTTCGCTTTCTTACGCAGCGTTCAAATCCCTCAGAAAGAAAGAAAGAGATAGGGAGAGCCCTAATCTAGTCTTTAAATAACACGGGCGTGGATAGTGAGCTCATTCACTAACAAGATCCCAACGGGACTGAACTTGCTCAAAGTGCAAGAGGATGTAAAAGTACTGACAGACCTGAATGGTACAAGACGGTTCGCTAAAAAATGAAGACATGAAATAAAAACGTTGTGTCAAAGATGGAAAATGTATTGAATTCTACTGAAAAACAGAAGTAATATTATAGTTTTCATTTTATCAGCAAAGTTAACATTCAATGTCAGACCCTATCATAATCAAAGAACCGATTTGTTTTTGTTCCCTGCAGATCGGCAAATGATAAGTTGATTCATAAAGCGATTTGTCAGTTTTGGTATGTTAAGAATTGACCCTAACGAATGTTTAAAAATTTTACTTATGCAACTCTAATTTGGCTTTTTGTGTTTCATAATTTCCTACAATGAATAACACCAACACTAGCAACACTTATGTAGAGTTCTGACGTTTTTTGTGGCAACACAGCTTCGATAAATATGCAGACAATTCTAAAGGAACGTAAAACAACATGGAGATGGCGCGAATTACATATTTTAAGTCTGGCTTGATGGCGATAACTAATTAATAAATGAAGTTAGGCGCGGGTGATTCTGTTTGAGATAAATCATAACATACCTACGATTTCTGCATGAAAATTCCTGCAGTACCTTAAAAAAATTTAACATAATTGTGCAAAATACTTAACTTGTATCTGAAAGCTAAACGTAGTCGGCATTTGTACTAATATAAATTATACTCGGCAATATTTCACTAAATTGTATAATTATTCACTTATAATTTATCATAATACAGACTGGCATATTTGAATGAAATTTTATAGTTACATTACATAACTAGTTCAAATGTGTTGTTAACGTAAATTATACTTTTGATTTGTCATTTCCCCTTAAACGCTATAGGCTAATTCTAGTAATTTTTGTATAGAATGATTCATTCAAAATGCAACCCTAACTACCACAGACGAATGCTTTCACGCACAAAACGACAAAATCAATCGAAACATTGAATTCTTCCAGGCGTGTTCTGTTACTGCAGCTTGAAATAGACACGGTCGTAATTTTAGCTGTCTTCATTTGTTCTCTCGATAAGCAGTCGTCACAAACAAACACATCCTATATCCGAAATTCTGTTACCAATAGGTGTAGGGTTGTATTACTCCGTACTTTCTTCTCAGGATACGCAATGGTAAATGCTTCACTAGCAGCAAAAAAACATTTTGGTACAAAGTATTGTTCCAGAATGAATACACATTCTGCTAATAAATACACCTGCTCAGCTCTTGCACAATTAGCGTGAGCAGCGGCCAAGTAAAACGAATGACCTTGACTTTGGTATCAGGGGGACTGAGAGGGTCTCGTATTGCAATGTGGTGGACCTCCTTCTGTTTCCAAAACGCTTTACGTCAGTAGGAATATTCGAGAAGCTGCACAGAATTCTAAACAAGTGTAATCCTTCCTTTTATATATTATATTCAGAGAACATAATTTTCCAAGCACATTTTCACTGAAACCGTTAGGGCAACATAGATACGTGGAGGGCAAATTTCTTCAACAGGACGATCTTCCTGATAATGTATGCAGAAAGCACCTCTGAAACGTTGGAAAATTTCTATCATATTAAGTAGCAACAGCCCAGAAGACAGCCATTTTCAGGGTATTATTTAACAGTTCTAGGTTATAAATACAAACTGTGTAATCAATCACCCTTGTGATGAGAACTGAAGACCCTATTTTAGCAGACATTTTACACAAGTTCCCGACCTGAGCCAACACAGACCACAAGAGTAATTCATACACAATCTGCTTGTCGCCATTCTCTATCTGTAGGACATGTTTCAATATAATAGGATCAAAGGGCAGACGAAAGGCCGACATGCTCTAAAGAGGGGTGAAGTTTTAAATGTAGCTAGCTGGTGTGTATTCTTTACTATGTGTCGACAGGTATATTTTAAAGAAAAGGGGGCATAAAAAGGAAGGAAGGGGGGACCATGTTGTAGACAACAAAGTGTATTCTTCTCTTTTTCCTTTCCTCTCCCGCCAAGAACAGCATCACATTATGGTATTCTGACCCCCAGTTTTGGCACGATGGGTGGCCATGTACCTGTAAATGTCTGTAAG
>NW_019059682.1:507517-589443 GCF_000696155.1 Zootermopsis nevadensis
AACGTAACAAAACTACAAACTGATTTTTCCTTCCTCCTACATAAAAAATAAAAAACGGAAATAAATAATTTTACTGATCGCCTGTAGTTGTCGTAGTGCATGAGGTCAATAACAGATACCTTATGATGCAGTTTGTAATACAATGGCAAGGAAATACCGAGCAAAATTAATTCAAATTTCAAGTCAAAACTTCCGTACAGATTCACTGCCTCCATCATCAAGGTTATGAGTGCTGATGATGGAGGCAGTATTCTGAAAAACTTCTACCAGACTACACAGTGCTACAACCCAGAAGACAGTCATCTTCATACTCGCCGACATGAGAGCTTTCATTTGGTGTAATTTAATCAGTTAAAAGTTTTCCGAAGGGGCTGCCGTCCTGCAGTTGATTAAATAAGCACACAAGACAAGTTTTACTCGGCCAGACTTAAGCAGAAAGACAGAGTCCATTAAGTTCCACAGCACCCTGTTATAACATACATTATTGATGACCGCTAAAATACGCACTTGGTCAAATACACTTAACTTCAAGTTTTCAAAAAGAATAACAAAAAAATAAACCATGCGCCTCTAAATTCGCTTCTCGCGATCACCAGACGCCGTTCAATAAATCATGAAAAGAGTTAAAACAATACAAGAGACTTCATTTTCCATCAGCACTAACGAACATATTAAATAAATTGCAAACAAATCATCGTATCATATACTGCTTCTTCTTCAGGTTCTTAGACGCCACTATGAAGAATTTTAGATGTCAGGGTAGTCTATGTGGGGCCTGGGATGGACAAAGTGAAACTGGGGCAATTTTTTCTCCAACTACTTTGGCTTCCAATTCAACCAAGTAAACTACGCTTTGCACCAATAGATTTGGCCTGCAGAAGTATCATGCTGGGGCACGTCTTCTTGTTCGGTGCGACCAAGACCGGGGTATGAAAGGAAACGCTCCCTACCTTGAGAATGCAGCGACCCGGTGGCTCGTTCTCCGCAACTGACACGTTGTAAAAACTCTGGTCGAAGATTGGTTCGTTGTCGTTGACGTCGTGAATGGTGACGAGTACAGTTGCGGACGAAGAGAGAGGAGGGGTGCCATTATCACGTGCCATCACTGTCAACTGGGGTGCGGGGTCCGTCTCGCAATCGATGTGTGACCGGGTGGTGATAAGACCAGATCGGGGGTCGATCTGGAACCACGTCGAGTGAGTGTCAGGGGTATCTAGGATGGAGTATGCCAGGGCAGAATTATTTCCTTCGTCGCGATCTACTGCCTGGATCTGAAACACCGATGTGCCAGGATCGGCCACTTCAAGCACATTCGCATCGTACACCATTCGCTCGAACTCGGGAGCATTGTCATTGATGTCTGTTACACGCAGGTGAAACGTCCGGGAGGCGTGCAAAGGCGGGTTCCCCGTGTCTGTCGCGATAACACTCAGGGTGTAGTTGGGTTGCAGCTCACGGTCCAAGGGCAGTGACACAATCACTAAGTATATGATGTTATCTCGTGTTGCCAGACCGAACCGACCATCGCCACCCTCTAGGGTCACATTTACGTTCGAGTACTCCGTCTTGGAGTCCGGATCGTTGACAGAAATACGGGCGACAAACTCGCCAGGCTGAGCGGACTCAGAGATCTTCGGTGTGGCATCGTCGCTGAGAAAAATCACGTTGATGGTGGGCTGATTATCATTCACATCAGTGACGCGTATGGAGACGAACGCGGTGGTTTCCAGCGGCTGTATTCCGCTGTCGCGAGCCACTACCACCAACTCGTGGACCTCCTTGGTCTCGAAATCGAGAGGTCGATTCACGGCGATAAGACCCGTGCTGGGGTCGATCCGGAACATGCCTTCTCGGTCACTCTGTCGCCTGTTGACAGAATACACAACCTGACCGTTCTCTCCGGCATCCGTATCTGTCGCGAACACCTGCAACACACTTGTGCCAACTGTCGCGTTCTCAGGAATTGTCGCGACGTACCGGCTCTGGTTAAATATCGGCTGGTTATCATTCACGTCTTGGATGGTAATGTTGACCGTCATGGAACCCCTGAGAGGTGGGTTCCCACCATCTAGAGCCTCTATCAACAAGCTATATGCAGCGGTAGTCTCCCTGTCCAGAAACCCGTTTATCTGGAGATCCAGATACAAAACTCCGTCGCGTTCACGATGGGAAGACAACCGAAAGGCATTATTTACGTTTCCGGACACTATGTTATAGCGCTGAGTGTTATAAATCCCCAGGTCCAAGTCCCTGGCAGGGTGCAACGTTCGTTTCACATCGCGGGGAGTGTTTTCCGGGAACTCTATGCCCATTACTTGCGTAGGGAACGTCGGTGCATTGTCATTCTCGTCCAGCACTCTCACCACCACTCGCACGTTTTCTCCACTCAACGGTATCGCCACCAACGAGTACGAAGATCTTGTCTCTCGGTCAAGGGGAACTTTAGTCCGTATCTCCCCTGTGGTTTGCTCGATGGCCAAGTCCGAATCCACTGCACTTCCTGGCACAGGAACTATGAGGTACGGAGGGCCACTGTCGCTGGAAGAGCCATCCCCTATGTAACCGACCCTGGTACCCACTGGGGCGCCCTCCGACACCTCCAGGTCTCGCACATGTTCGGCGTGTGCCCCTCGCTGCAGACAGAGTCCAAGCGCCAACAGAAGCAGCAGCAGCAGACACATCCTCCTGCAGCAGTCCATCGGGTCAGCCGGCCACCATCCTGCAAACAGCCACAACGACATCATAAAACAACATACATTGGGAGGGGCAAATAAAATCTCTATAGCCGTGCCAAGAAATTCCTCAACCCTTTCTAGGCCGAGGAATCTTGCTTGTAACATCGCTACCTCTTTCCGGAATTAAACCCCGGTCGTCCGGCCAATAAGCAGGTAGTACGTTTGACTGATGCATCTTTGTTGAGTGTAATATAAACTAAACCCTAAAATGTCTGACCTCATTAAATGTTATGAGATGAATATGATTTAGTCTCGGTATGTGAATGACACTGCTTACAAACACTTGTCTGGCAAGTCTACAAACGTGCTGAACCTCCCACTTAAACAAGGCTCGAGACATAATCCCGTAACTCCACAGATTATCTCAACATAACTGCATGAATTTCATTGTCATTCTGCGTGTTTTAATTATTGGTCTCATCAAGACACTGTGCTATACTACAGTCTCGCTGACGGAGTTACTTGTTGTAAATCAGTTGTGTTTTTCTGTACAATATTATTCAAAAACGAGCTCATTTAGAACACGCAACAATGTAAATATGGATGCATTGCAAAACAACAATGTTCCAACAAAGCGGATAAGTCATCCAATTTTGAATCGATTTTGTGTAACTGTATTTATCTTGCCTCCGAAAAAATATTAAATACATATTATACTAATAAAAGCCAAAATTATAATTGTTGAAACTACTGGTAAAATTTACAAAGGGTTTTGTTTTATTTTTTTGTTCTGCTTGTAGAAAGAACATAAGAAAGGCAGTACTTGGAACGACAAAATGCAGAATATTATTTGTTACAGAAACAAGCCAACTAATTCTATGAAACGCACGTCTTTCTTCAACAGTTAGCAGTTGTTTATTTCATGAAATTCCTCGCTTTTGTAGAACACAGAGATTCGTCACCTTCTTCCCACAAAACCCACGATTCAGTCCTATCCTAAAGCAGATCACATCCTCTCGAACAACCACTTTACGTCTTCCAAGTGGTGTCTTGTTCAGCCTCAGCTTCGGAAATTAAAATTTTGTACGCATTTACATTTCATAGCAAAGGAATCTTTTCTAATATATGAAGCGGTTCCTTTTCTGGGATAATGATAGACCTGGATCTACCTGCGGTTTAACAGTTCATTTGTGGATCCATGTAATAACACTAGGAGTTCCGAGCAGAACTCATAAAGCCTGCTTTCATACTGAACAGATTTTAATTCCCGCAAATTTGTGTTATTGACGTTATGTATATGTGGACTACTATAAGATTATAACACAACAAAATGATGTAATACACCTCATGGGTTAGCGTTATGATCGCTGGGTAGATGATTGATTTACATATTTATTTATGATTTATGATTTTTAACGAAGGTGTCAATAGCTAAGAACATCGAATGCTATGTTGGAAAGGGAACGGAAGGTGTCGTGGCCGAATGTACGTACTACTCCAGAAATCGCCGCAACGTCCAGACACTCACCATACTACCTATCTACTTCGTGCCGGGGTTTTTTCATCGGAGTTAAAGAGGCCGCGGCGTGAAGCTGACTACTCATCTCCATTTGGTGGGCTACAGTGGTTAAGAATGTATGAAGATACAACATGTACTCCGCCAGACGTCTACATGGTGCGATGGTTAACCGTTTCAAATCGAAGCTCATCTAAATGATGTTTAAGAATTCTGTCCGTACCGCAAAGAAAACACTTCACGATTACAAACGTCAATTTGTTGTAGGATTTGAGGTTTTCACAGCATTCTTCATCACTTTGTTAGTGCTGTTTATGTCTGTTCATGTTTACTGCGAGAATCACACAAAATCCACACATACAAAATGTACATTTAATTAAGATAACTTTACCATTAAAAGAAAGACTATACCAAGGACATAATCCCGAGTCAGCCTTTCCTTCGGTAGTTATGATTAGTCACCACATTAAGCAATTCTCAGTTATTAGGCCACAAAAACCGAAGATTCATCAACGTCATCACAAAGGCCATTCAAGTGAATGTATACTCGGTCAGTTCTCGTCTTCACAACTAAGCAGACAGAAGGTTTTGTTCCTTACACGAAGATAAAAAATAAAAGGATGGTAGAGAGGGTATCTGTCCGTTCTATTTGTGTCATCAACGAAAAACATTTCAATGATATTTGGTATCAGGTTCTATATTAAATGAATTTATTAAAATAAGTATTATTGGTCCAATACAATCCTTAGATTAACAAAATTCATCATGAAAGAAACTGGTGTATAACAAACCTGCACCCCATTAAGATCTGCATCTATTATGCGAAATTTTCCATATGAAACAGACCTTTACTTAAAAATGCAATGATGTGCCTCAAAATTGAATGCGTTGGCAAATTCTAGTGTTTATTTCTGTCACGTAGGTGCAGCAAAAGGGTAGACAGCTAAACGGGCATGACATAACTTCCCTAATACTCATTCACTTTACGCGTTCTGCAATTACGTATCTTGTTTTTATGCACCACGTCAGGAAGACAGTGGAGTAAAGCTGAGAGCAATTTTATCTTCTACAGACCTGTAACCAAAATATGAAACGCGCTGTCTTTTTGCAATGCGGAAAACATTTACTCTCTGAAGTTGTTTTAGCGGTTAAATGAAGGATTCGTTTTCTTTTCATTTCTACTACACAGACGTATCGTGCCCACGCAAACAGAATATAAGCCACTGCTACCCACACTAGTCAAACAATAGAAAGTAAACATATTATGTAACCAATGTTTGTGAAATTTCAATAGCGAAACACTGAAATACTCTGTAATTTTGTACACTGAGTTTTCAGAATATTATTCCCATAAAATCAGACATGGAACTTACCAAGAATAACATTCAATTAACGAATTAACTGGGAGCAATACACCAACAGGAAATTAGAAGAACCCTGGGACCTGTGTCCTAGTAGTAAAGGGTGATTATATTACAGACTTGAGACGGACTGAGAAACGTAGAACGTATCAGGATAATTAGATAAAAATACAAAATTTTAATCGGACCATCTCCAGGGAAGAGACCATTTAGCAGATATATATTATTATGATAATAAAGTCAATGAATATGAAATGGGAAGGACATATAGGACACACGGAGATATCTGAAATCCATATAAAATTTTCGTGTAAAAGCCTGAAAGAGATGATCCTTGGACGACCTATAGGCAGTTGGGGAGAAAGTATTACGGCTGTGTAGACTGGATAGGTTAAATTTTATTAGCTGTACGAGCCTTATTTTATCATTTCGACGAACTTTAAACGCTGGAAACGAAACATATATTTCCCACATAATACCTACAAGCTCCATGAGTAGAAAAACTCAAGACTTCAAAATAAAGCTCTCATTGACAGTTGACATTTTTACAATTCACATTTTTCAAGTTGTTCTAGAACAGTCTACCGAGTCGAAAACGTACGAAACGCGTTAAAAATGTGAAAGTTTTAATGGTTACATCAGAAACGGTATTATAAATACACAAACAACTATTTTTTTAACAAAAAATTATACCGTAGAGTCCAGTGAGTTGCATTTGCTGTCAGTGGTAGATTTAAAGTGTTTAACAGAACAACAAACACCATCCCTTCCCTCAGTGGAATTCTTTTTATACTTCCTGAAATCAAGCGATCGATGGTTTTAATCGGGTCAACTAACTTGACTACTTTCTCTACACTTGCAATTCACCTGACTGCATACAGTCTGGCCTTGTCAACGAGAACATTAAACCTTCTCTTGCCTTGTGTCATAAGTGAAATCGCTTGTATGTACAAAACCGAAGTACAAGAATATTTTCTACAGACTCACACAGCCGATGGCTCGGTGGAAGTGGGCTTTCTACGTCGCCACTGAGGTTTTCATGTACGTTTGACTTTATGAAGGTGGAGATATATAAGAATATATCTGCTGTTATTGTATAACCACTACACCTGTCGGCTAAACTAGTTGTGTATAGTGAAGATAGGATACAAAAACTACTTCCATTGAGAAATACAATCCAAAAACAAGGGCGTTGCGGAAATCAGAAGGCTGATTTTTCCCTCATGGCGCAAGGCCCACCTAATATATGCTGCAGTAGCAATAGATGGGACACAACTCTAACTATCCTCGTGACACACAGGCAGTTAATTTTTCAATCTGTCAAATAATTCCCGTTTTTGAAGATTGCTGTCTTCTGAGTCCTTGACCCGCGTAGTCTGGTAGAAGATGGCTGTCTTCTGGGCTGTAGCGCCGTGTAGTCTAGCAGAAGTTCACCAACGTGTCAGATGTCCTTGGTGCACCGCCCTAATGATAGACGCAGCAAGAACCTCTAAAGCGTCGGAAAACTTCTACCAGACTACACGGAGCCAACAATCCAGAAGACAGCCATGTTCATACTCGGGACCGTGAGAACCTAAAATCTCACAATACCTGTTTTACGTGAAACCCCATAACTCATAATATTATTCGCAGAACACATTTTGATCTATCACGAATCAAATGGTAAAGATACAGAAATGTAAACTTACATGTACAAGTCTTCTCTGAATATCTTTGGCGATGGTATAGTATAACTGCTAGCATTGCTTTGTAATTTATACATCGTCTGCCATAAAAGTTGTTTTAGTCACCACGTTTCGAAGGGTAGATCTTCTTCCGGGAATAACTCGGTCTACTGGATCCAACAGAATAAATGTCTCACAATTTTAAACGAAGACAAAGGAATATCCGTCCTTCAAAACGTAGTAATTTCTAAAAGACTTGAGACAATGGATAGAATCAGAAACAAAGAAAGTAGTTTACATGATACGCAAAAGCAGAACGGGGCCATTTCTGCGCCCTGGGGCAGTTCAAAAACCTACGTCCCGCTTATGCAATTTACAGATACAAAACCTCGACATGTCTGTCACCTAGCACCCTGGCTACGTACCTGGGTGGTGACAGAATCAGAGCTTAGCCTGAAGACCGTATGTCGTCGTGAGAGTTTCTGGACCTTTTGTAAATGACAGTATACTATCTTTAAATAAGCCACGACCACTTCCTTATGCATCTTTTCCATATCATAATACACATGCATCATCCGACGATATATAATATTCAGTTGAAAAGAATTGTCAAATAAATAAACGACCAATCATTCCGTTTGCAGATCGAAGTTCATTCACACTGATATAGACTCGGTACATTTTACTGTTTTTGCTTAGAGGTAAGTATATGTACCACTTGATTCAACAATCAGTAACTCTGTATTTTTCCCACAGAGTACTTTCATACATCTTGTATCATTCTCAAAACAAACAGAAATTAATTTTTTTAAACAGTATAAACAAACTGATCTTAGTAATGGTGAAGTGTTGTGTTTTGTTTGAAGTAAGAACTGAATTTTAAATATTATTTAGATAAACTGTACGTTTGCTCCACAGGACTAAACTACAATTATTATTCCCCTCCTTCAACACAATGTCGAATGATGGGTGCTTCTACTGGAAGTGGTAAAATTTCTTTCTCCACAGTACAAATTTTTTGACCGTCTGATCAACAGACGACTGTTCAACAAAGATTTGTACCATGCAGTCAAAAGTAATAATAATTATTAAGCATTAACAATGATATTAGTATGTCTTTTGATGTATTTACGATTTCCATGACCTTGTATTGATAACCCTGACATTACATTTAGAATTAAAAGGAAAATGACGTACGTAATCCTGTCCCTTATGCAGCATATACTTAGACCATTAAAACGATATTGCCTTTCAGCTTCTATTCAGCCTCCATACAAGAACAAAACACACCTCGATTGTCTGGATCTAGGAAAAAGTAGTTGATCTGTGTTACTGGACTGGGTTGTTTCGGCTTCCTATTTCAAAACAAGATTGGAAATACCTACTCCAGTTTCCCACATGCTTTTTTCCCCCTTTATTCAGCATACCTCAATGGGTCTGATGCTCAAGTTATTGCAGACAGAAACACACCGAACCAGAAATAATTCCTCCTTGTAGCTTGTTAAATATTTGCATTATTAGAAAGTTACAAACAGTTTCTGATCTTAACAAGGTTTGCAATTTATTCCACATAACACCATTTCTTTGTATAATGAGCGGTTTTGAAGAATAATAATAATTCGTTTTGATCTTTATGCAAAATATATCCAACGAAAATCAAAATAAAATTAAATCAGACAACGTTAGTGTATATTACCTCCGATACTACATTTCGTACGAATTCGTTCAGTTCTATAATGCAGCATCCCAGTGTTAATCTTCAGGTACTTATCATGTATTTTAACTGCCACTTTCAATCACATTGTTTGCCACGAAGTGGCTATCAAACTACATGTTTCGGCCGTATGCGGCCATTTTCAAGTTTGGTGTGTCTACGAGGTTATTGAACTCGTATTAAAAACCGAGATTTTCTTTCATTGTTAGCTTTGTTCAAAAAGATTTTAAATGTTTTCTAAACTACTTACTAATATATATATATATATAAAATTCATTCTGTGCTTTCGGAAATAGAGCCCTTTCTCTGTACGCGTCACTTTTTATACGTTCTGCAGGTAACGCATAATAATACGTGAGAGGCCGTTTCTCCTTGTGCTTTGCTTAAAGTGCCATGAAGGGTTTCGATTCAATTCGGAGCTTTCTATTTCAATTGGTGATAGTTTTATTGCGATCAGCTGCCAATAAGCCAAGTGCTCTGAATGTCTAACCAGTGTCTTATTCCGCTGCATATGCCCACTAATATCGCAAAGACATGTAGGTATTTTTATCTGTATCCGTGTCTGAAATTACCCAATTAGAATCTTCGTAACAGTCATTAAACCTGACCCTTTTTCATTATCAGGCATAAGTAATTCGAAACAAAATTTTAATAAAATTATTAAAAATAGGCTTATATGTCAATTATGGATTTTGTATTCCCAATTAATATCTGTAAACAACTTTATTACGTATTGCACTGGCAGCTATCCTGTTATTCGCCATTTTTGCCACAAGGGCACGAAAGGGTGATTATCAGATACACCCTCACAAAAGGTGACAAAGGAACTGGCGAGCTGAGCCTATCGCTGACATGTCAGCGTGATCCATAGGCTTACTAATGATTTAATTATAGTCCTAAACAATATTAAACACATACATACTGACATTATGCTTTCGGATGGCATAATACCACTTACTATTCCTGGCATGGGTGAAAAAATCATGTTATTTAAAGATACTCTACCAAGCATCTTTTGCCTTCCAAGAATTAACTTATGCCTATTGTAATTTTACAGCCATCTAATAAATAATTGATACATAGGCCTGTAGGTTATCTACACCCCCTTTTGATTTGTAACAAAGTGCAAGTTTTAGGAATCAGTCAGTGTCCAATATGTCCAGTTCGGTTAGGCCAAACTATATTTTCTCCGACATCTCCCATTCCTTCATTTACCGAATAAGTATTTGTCCCCTTTCATATATTTTCGATTTTAATTTTGTCTAATCTTGTACAAACACTGACGCTTCCTGAAAACTGCGTAAATTTTAGGCCTACTAACATTTTGTTGTTCTTAACACGTTTCATTTCCATACAAATTTTTAAAACAGCCAACATTTTATAAAATTCATTGCAACTTCGTCTCTCTCATTACGCGTCGTTTTAAAGTTCTGTTTATTATTCTACACATTCCTTGATACCGATATATTTTATTCACCGTATCAAATGATGATATTATGATGATAAGAGATTACAATTACCTTCGGTAAACTTGAAATAACGAAGCGAACGTGACCTATTTCAAGAAATTATCCAGACCTTCGAATGAGAAACTCACGAAAAAACCTCCGCGCCCCGTCCGAGATTTAAACTGGGAACCTCGTGGATCTAAATAAGAAGCGTAATTGCTTGAGCCAACTTGCTCGGTCTTCTTAATTTTAAAATTCGTACTGTCAAACACATCGTAATCAACTTAAGACCACGCGCCCAAATGTCACTATCACGCGCATTCATTCCAAAGTATCCGATACGTAAGCCAACACAGCTGGTTAACACCGCTGTAGAAAATAACAAACTAACTTCGTGGAACAGGGTCCTTCTTGAAGAGCAAACATTCGCTTTCTAATCAAGAAATTTCACGTCTTTTTTTACAGAACTCAAATGGTCATTACTGTACCACAAGAGCCCGCGAGGTTTTGAGGCCCTGCGTACCATTAGCGTCAACGTTTGGGCCTTAAATTCCGTACCGATCTCGCAACACTGTGGTTTTAACGGTAACGAGGTGTCAGTCCCCGTACGCCGACCATAAAGCTCGAGGATCACCCTCTCTCGGATGTCCGCGACTGCTTATTTAGTAAGTTCACAGCTACCTCCTGTTACATTGAGGACTTCTCCTTTACCCGCAACCTGAGAATGCGTCGTGACATGGGACCCACTTAATATGGCTGCAAGAATTACTGAAGTTTAATGAAGAGCACAGAGAAAGAACGTGGACTATTTAAAAATACTATCCAGCTTTTATGTCATGCGAGTCTTAGGTTTCTGTGTTAATGGTAGACAATCATCAATCGTGGACAAGAGCGCGTCTGAAATTTAATTTTATGAGCAGTTACAAAGAATTGACGAATTAATTACAAATGAATGCATATCAATTAAACATCGCTGCAAATAATATAAAATAAAAATCTCGACCACCAAAACCTATATGTGACAATGATCTTCCGCGAGAGTAAATTTTATTTTATACAATTAAATGGTTACAGCAAACATCAGAATTTTAAGTATTTAGGATATGTTATCTCAGATCCTGAAATGACATCAAAATGAAATTACAGTCGTACAACAAAATAAATTGCATTATTGAAAGAAATATCATCAAACAAATATTATCAAAAACAAAAATAAGAATACATAATATCACAACAAAATTAAGTTGTAAACATGATAATGGCGTCTGGATATTGAATAAAAGGGAATAAGAAGGCTGGAACGAGCACAACTGATATTTTTACGACCTTCCCTAGGTATCACGACATACGAAAAACTTAAATGGTTCATATATTGACAGTGAAATGAAGACTTCAAAAATTGCCTACACCTAAAACTGGATTTGGAAAAGAGGAGTGGACCCACTCCAGATTCAGTTTAGAGCGTTTCTTAACACCTTAATAATACCAGCAGAAGTTGAGGACATCTTGCACGAATTAATTAATAGTGCTGCTAGACTGTAAAATATCAGTGCAAATAATTGGTCGGTATCAACATATTCCACAGTTTCTTGGCTACAGAATTATTCTCGCAAGATACTACGACCAGTTATTTCTTCAGTCTGTCCCTATTCTAATCCCTGCAAAAAGACGTTAATCATCAATGGTCTACAAGGAACCAGTAAAAGACCGAAAGGCTTAAAATTGTATTTCAAGTCCTGCAAGGCACTACAGTGGATCTCAAAGTTAGTTTATAGTCACTCAGCCAGATCTATTTAAACTTCTTTCGACAAATGTTTAGTTAAGACCGTATTTAGAGACGGGGCTAACCTTTCCTAAGATGTCTCGGACGAAGTCAAGAAGCGGCCATTTCTGACAAATTAACTTAGCAAATAAAGAAGCCCTACCACATGTTTAAAAATTCACAGTTCCAGAATTAATTCTTAATCAAACAGTCTAGAAGGACCACCGTCTAAAATTTCAAAAGAAAAATGTGTAAGGACGATAATGTGATGAAAGGTAAAATGCTTAAAACCGTATTTAATTTGTGTATTTATGTCATAAACATTATTTTAACTTAATGTATTAATTTGTTTCTCTTAATCCTACATAAACCATTAGTGTTAGAAGATTTAGGCTACAATAAATATTTATAGTGATTAGTTCTACTCAACAGGGTTCAATAATTGAATGGTAACATTTAACAGAAATATTTTACGTTTAAAATATCTAACTTCGACTTGAAATTCAGAAGTTCATTCACAATACTTGGCGGTCCTTATTCGTAAAAATATAAACGTACAAATTTTAAAGCATAATATTTCGCGTAAAAATCCAGCACCTTCCTCTTATACTCGTAGACTCTTCTTCTACGAGCAAACAGAAGGAAGGCCCAACCTGGAGTTTGTATTATTTTCCTACAACACTTTAACACATTCGGCCAAGTTTTACGGTAAATCTGAATGTTTGAGGATGAGGACTAGTGGCAGGCTGTTGTGAACAAGGCAATGAACCTTCGTGTTTCCAAAAAAGGCAATGAATTTTTTGACCAGATGAGTAACTATCAGTGTTAAAATATTCTATTCCATTGAGTTTCTGAGTAAGCCGGTCAATTAATTACAAGTTTATGTTGAAGTCAAAGTCTCAAAGTGGTCGTTAACAGTTTTAGTTAGTACTGGCATCACTTGCTATTTATTTAGTTATTTGCCTCCAACAGAGAACATCTCTCCATTCACAAAACACGCATACTCCACAAAAGAAACACAAACAAAGACAAATTATATATTTCTCGAGAATATAATATAAAATAATGTGAAAATGTGTTTTATATACATTAACAGCAAACAAACTATAAAAGTGTCCGTTTATAACAAAAGGAAAAATAATCCAATATACTGTTAAATATCAGTTATCCAACACACAAGTTTTCAGGCATAAAAATAAACTTCAGTTATTTTAAATACTGAATAAATGAGAGATCGAAATGAGGTTTTAGCTATTCAACTACAGCACTCTTACATACATATGCATCGTCAAAAATGACAAAATTTAGACAGTAAAATTCCGAAATGAGTTGTAAAGATAAACTATTTCACACATTAACAAGGCAATCTCAATAAATAAATAAATAAATAAATAAGTCAATGTGGCTTTCACATGCAAGGTGAAAATTCGATACCCATGTACGCATATCGAGATGTCACACTCGTGTGCTGCTCCTTAAAATATTGTGGCAAATTTTATGTGCTGTCTATTTAATAATCAATGGCACTGCATTCTGCCCAGAGTGTATTTATGAGCTTCGTATATTTCTCAGAATAAACAGCAATTATTTCCCTAAATAACGTTATCCACCTAAACTTTATGATGGAGACACGTTTTGCCTTTGTGGTAAGGGCTAAATTTTTAAATAAAATTTATATGAAATTCGTGCTTCAAAAGGCTAAATTAAAATAATTACTTTTATTATAAATAATATTTCGAATTATAGTACTAATTATAACAGTTGTATAGCAGTAACACTCCGTTAATTCTTTACCATTAATTACTATTCTTTAATTTTAATGAATTAGTTATATTAATGCGCATGTAACGCAGTCTGGAACCCAATTCCATAAATCGTGCATTATTTGACTGATCCATTAATCGGAATTCTTCTGAAGGTGCCCTATGCATTTTAATAGTGAATTAAGTCTGAAGGTTTGTGACGATGAAATACTGCTAAAACAAGGAACTTTCTGGACATTATCAATCGTCTTGATTTTCTGTTGAAAAACACGACGTTTCGAAGAATGGAATCTGTCTGAAAACGAAGACACATTCCAATCTCCGAAAAGTGTTTTAACAAAAACCGTGAAGATAGATAATGTCCAAAAGGTTGTCGTTTTAATTGTTAATAGCGGCCAGACGAAGTTCGAAATTCTTAATTGAACAATAGTCTGTATTTTGTACTCCGGCCATTACTAATAATTACTTGTAATTTCATACTTCGGCTGTAATTTTAAAACCGAAAAACAGACGACAGCCGTCTTTGGGATTAGCTTTGGCTAAAAGTGTAACTAAGTTTCAATTTATATGGCGGGAACTTTTAGAAAAAATAATTTACGAAAAACTTTTTTATGTAAATAAACTATATCAACTACGATGCCATCAAATGTCACCATATTCATCAGCGAACCTTTATTTTCCAACAGAAACATTTTATTTCGGGAAAACAATGAACTGGGAAAGTCGTCACTAAATACGACCCTGGATTCATAAATAGTCAATTATGTTGGCATAAATTTTCGCTCCCTTGCCACACAACCTATGACACTGAGTCTTGACATGAAATAACACAGTACTGGATAATACAACATAAACATTTTCTATCTTTTTAAAATTATTTTCCCGTATGCGATACTGTAAAGGGTCCAATAACTTGGTCTGTTTCAAATCTTTGACTTCAGTTTTTCATATACAAATAGGTACAATACAACACGGCGTTAACATGTATCACTCTCGGACAAATATTGGAGTAAGTGTGTAGACACTGGACAAAGATTTGCTTTTAGGTATTTCGTTGAAGGCCCACAACATCTGTGCTTAATCGTATGAAGAGGGGACCAATGTCAGGAATACAGTGAATTATACACCAACGAAAGGCTATCTTGAGTCAGAAACTAACTGCAGTAAAAAGTGTTAGTAGTAATATTTGTCAGGTGTCGATGCAAAAATATACGGTTCATTCTACCACTGACTTCATACACAAGGGACTATTTTGTGCCGCACAGGTGACTAAGAATTTCTTCACATAACACGAAATATCACCGTGTCTATAATCGAGCTACAAGCTGTCAATAATAAACTTATTGAAATACCTGCGACACCGAATTCTAACTTACATTTCGGCCCGAAGTAATTTTTGTACAATAAAGACATGTTCACAGGACAAGAGTAAAACAAAACATTTTATAAACCAACAAAACTTGAAATAAACCCAGTTTCCTTGCCATATTGCTTTACAATGCGCTCCTTCTCGCAGAGATAAAATTTTAAGGAACAAGGATTAACATATATAGAAGTTTAAACAATAAATGCGGGTGTGTACAATGGAAACAAAATATTTTACAAACCAAAACCTTTCAAATGGCGCTCCTTTGTACATATCCGACTCCCAAAACAACTGTTGTAGCAGAATTATTAACAAAACAAATCATACAAAATTTTAAGTGAATATAATTTAAATCATACACAAACAGGGATTTAAGGGTACAAACCGCCTGAAACATTCTGCATCAGGTGATAAGAGCCTTTTTCTAAACAACTATACTTAGAAAAAGAAGAGCTTGTAACGAAACAGCAAACCCGTAAGTAAGTCAACATCGTATAACAATTTAAAGCCGCTAACATAACAACAGCCTATATGGTATCTTCTTCAAACTGCCCCCCGCCCCATAAGAATAATTTTAAATGCGCTAATGTATTGTAATTAATATACACACACGTGTATATATATATGCATTATACGTAAAATACAGATGATTTTACTATGTATATCTGCATTTTCATAAATGAACTATAACATTTATAAACATCTTCTTTTAACAAATAAATCGCAAAAACTATTCGGCTCTGAAATTGAAAATTAAACGTTACATCTAGCTTGTGGACTGCATATTCTAACATCAACAGTATCGTCATGGATATTTTGTCAGGTTCAGTTATGGGAATAAACTTAAAAATGTTTTATAACTTTAATATGTAAGCAAGGGAATTGTTCTGATACTGAACATATGCAAAGAATTCAAGGAGTGTCACGGAATAATTCAATCAATTTGCATCCACAAATTTTGTTTAACACTTTCCGTGATAGGAACGAGACATATAATTTAAAACAATGGTCTTATCCGTTTGAAGCCGAATCTTATCTAAATAATATTCAAGAATTCAGTTATTACCTCAAAGGAGACACAGCACGTCTCCATTACAATGATAAATTCGTTAATGCTGATTACAGTAAGAATAATACTACACTCAAAATTACAAAATATAGTTAATGACTGTTAAAGCAGGTGGTACATAGAGTTACCACTGGGCTTTAAAGCGTTATAGTCTGAATTTATTTGGCGACTGAGGAAAGCAGTGAAAGAAATGTCTCACGCCATTTCTAAACAGTTTAAGAAAAGTATGTATCTGGATTCTATCGTATTACGTATTCCATTCATTTATTCAAATTTATTTGGAGTTACCAATAAATGTTTCGCTTACTTCGTCATGTGCATCTTTCAGGCATAATTTCTGGTTGTAGTTCTTACTAATAAGTGGTTGAGTTAATACGGAATGATGTAATATGTAAGTTATAATAACATGAATAATGTATCAGTAACACAGTATAACTACATTCGCAGATCAAAATTCTTATTAACAATTTCTCAGCTGATCAAGCAATTCTGCGCCATTTATGGAACCAAGCAGTTTATTACTGTGTTCACAAGAGCCCGTCTATCTCGAGTCACTTAAATCCACTCCACATTCTCACACTCTACGTCTTTAAGTTACGACTTGGTATATAGTATTACCACCCCATCTACGTGTCTCAAAAAGCAATTTCTTCCCTTCAACTTTTCCTGTACGCAATTTTCAACCCCCCATGTTTGTTACACAACGTAATACGAATGTTAATAATGAAGTTACAGATGTGTGAATCCAACTACATCTTGAGATGCTTACCGATATATAGTTATTCTGAGAAGCTTAGAAGATATGTAAGTAAAGAAGATTAAAAATGTATAAGCTGTATCGATCCTAGTAACATGTGACAGGTCCCACCGTCTTGCCACTCTGACCAACCCCGTAACGCAGGAATCAACTCAAGTTTCTTAAATAAAAAGTCAGCATTAAAACAGGGAAGACTCAAGCATGTCAAGTGCATTTCTGATCCGACACCCAGTTTCTCTGTGACCTTTCTAAAAAAATTCCATGCCAGTGCGCCATTGTTCTTACCAGGTTTGTGTATTTAACCGTACAAATTCGAAGCTCGTCTAAATAATATTTAAGACTCCAGAGATCAATTGGTTGATGCTGTTTATGGACATAATCTTTGTTCTGAATCACCCACACTGTGGGAAACATTCAGAGCTACGGTACTATATGTTAAAGCAGTGGTACATACAATTGCCACTGGTTTTAGAGGGTTAATACAATCGACCGCCTACATCCATACGAGCGGTAAGAAATAAATGAGACGTTGTTGCAAACAGCAGGCGACTCAGTCTATGTTAGATTAACCTCAAAGTAAGTTTCGATATTATTAATGTAAAAGTAAAAGGAAAACAGAAAGCAAAACCCAGTAAGTTCCCACCTCAGTATATTAGAACATGTCGTCTGTCAAGATTTACTGTTTGATGTAAGCTCTCAGCGAGATAATGTGTACGTACAATACAAAAACAACTCGGGATATGAACCCGTAACCCATACAACATGTTGCTACAAATTTCTCGATCACGACAGCTACGTTCGGCCACAAGAGGAGGATATTCCTAAGCCATGATAACTAAAATTATTTAACGCTGTGCCGACACGATGTAGTAGGGAATCAAAGTTCCGAAAACAGTTGTGATATGAATATTAAAACGTTTAAAGCCGACATCGAAAATTTGTGTTTTGTCGGTTATGAAACCATTCATTTGTAGGAATGATTGGAAATAAGAATCAGATGTAATATCCTAAATTGCTTTAGAAAAGAACACTAAGAAAAAAAAACAATCTGATGATATCTGAAGGTTTCTGGCGATAGTGCGTTATAACCTGAAAATCTGTCCCTTTGGTCTAAGTCATAAAATTGTACAAATACGTTTTAGAAGCTAGATTCAGCTTCTGTCTTCAGGTAAAAGAGGAGGAGAAAAAGGGCAGAAAGCCTATTTGTTGGGGCCCCTTACTGAGCTAGCCTTAGATTTAGACCAGCTCAGACAGGTGGTCCAACAGATAGACTTCCCCCTCGCGTTTTACCAGAAGAAGGGAATAGAATCCATCTTCAGAAACGTTAACTTTCTTCTTTAATCTTACGAAAACCATACGCGCACGAATGTCATGTAAGCAAAACCCTGTGACATTAAAAACATGCATTTCGTGGCTGAAAAACTCAGCAATTTATGGATATTTCTCACACGAGGGCTGTAAAATGGACAGTATTTGTTTGGAAAGATCTTGTATTCGGTGTGCCAATGCACACAGCAGTTTCTATCAATTAATTAGCTCCACGGAGCAGAGTCTTTCTTTAGAAGCTACTCATGAAATAACCACCTTTTTATAAAACCCAAAAGTTCGTTACCATGCTCCTCAGAGTTCGCTTTTCGTGGCCCTGTGTAACATTTCATAACACGCTGCTTTTTTACGCTGAGGAGTTAGCACCCCCCCTCCCCCAACCTGAAGGTTATCCCCTATCGGTTCCACGCGACTGCTTATGAGCACATTCACAGCTACCCTCTTTCTGGAAGCATTACCCGTTGTCAAAATGGGCCTAAAATCAAACGGGGTATGATCTATTGAATAAAAATTTCCTTGGATATTATCCATCGTCTAGTAAATATAAAACGTAAAACGGAGATAGGGATTAGCTCTATCTAGTGGGCCCAACTGTATAGGAACCTGAAGACGGAGATAGAGTCCCATCTCCGAAACGTCGTTTCACGTTTTATATTTACTAGACGATGGATAATATCCAAGGAAATTTTTATTCAATTGACTCTTCACCATCGTCAAGAAGTTTTAGATTTGGGGTATGATCTCATGGACATACACAGATGTAAATACAGAATGCCACCCACTTTTTAATTCCAATCTAAACTTCATGTACTAATCCCGTTCTCAAGAACGAGGCTGTAGTGACCGAGTAAATGCAATATAGGTACTGCACCTGGTATAGGTAATAACTCCACGGAGAACAGTCTTTTCGGAGGAGTTAAAAATCGCTGTTTGCCAAGAAATTCCATACCATCTATGGAAGTCGAAAGTAGACACAGGCAACCATTGCTTCTTATGAAGCACTTGAATCCTATCCCTATACTTCGCCCTGTTTAGTTTAAGATTCTGTGTTATATTATCATCCCGTCTACGACTTCGTCTAACAAGTGATCTTCATTCAGATTTTAGGGTTAATATGCCCTTTAAAGTCAAATGGTAAGTGTATGTTCCATCTGCTTCAACAATCAGCAACTCTTCATTTTGTATTTATTTGTTTTGTATTATTTCCATTGTAAACAGGGATTATTACCTTATTCAGCAGTAACTACCTTATCTCTGAAATGGCGAAGTGCTGTTTTCTATGTGGTACGGACTGAAATATTAAATATTATTTAAATCAGCGTCGGCTTCAAAGGGTTATTTTCGCACTTCTCGTGTTTCCCATGCAGTTCACGCCTATAATATTTTATATTTTAAGTATAAGTTTAAGTACAATCTTTGAGGTATTTTTTACGATTCAAAAATAACGAAGTAATCTATAAAAAAATCCGCATAAACCTATACGGATATTAAAAATAAAATCCACTTTTTCCACAGTACAGTTAATTAAATTGTACTCACTACGGCACTTTCATAAGACACGATGTGGACATCTTGTATAAAAGACTGCCATAACCTCAACTACAATGCAAATCATCAAGTTCATGCTCAAAACCTACCCCAGCAATCATTAGAAAGGAAGCACATAGAACATCCCGCGATCTACCACACTAAAGAAAACTATCTTCAGCAGCTGTCTCGCAGAAACATTTCAATACAAGCCTAAAGAATCGTGAAAAGAACTACGTTATCTCGTTTCCACACAGTTGCCCACAAATATTAACGCCATACAGCGAAACTTGTCAAGCGAATATACGACCACGGCACCTAAGTCAAATGGAGTGCATTCCACAGAGGAACAAGGTAGCATTCACATCTGCTTCTTCTTTTACGTAGTTATATGTACATATTTACAATGAGTACATTTTATTGTAAAATCTTTTTAAAAGACGATAGGCTTATACGGCCCACACTAACAGTCACGTAGAGAACTCTTCTCTTCGTAGTAAAGCTTAAATTAAAATCTGATCAAATTTCTTAGAAAATGCGAAAGAACTTGTACACGGCATGACATAACCTCTTAAAAATCTACAACTTTTATTCATAACGTTTCTCGATATACGCCTACATTTCATTACATAAGTAAGTTAATGTAATTATGCACGTTTAATTATCATTCTGGCAACAAATATATTTCGAATAATGTTAGTATATGATAACCAGTTCATGTTTATGAGATTAACACATGTTATGACACGAATAATAATTCCACCGCTGTCACATTTGAGTCAACAATATGAACATCAATACCAATGAGATATAAATCGCAGATAATGAATTTTTTTAAAAAAACGAGTGTAATAATTCTGGTTATTAGTGTGAAAAAGCCATGATTTTGTGAAATAAAAATAAAATAAAATGAAGGTATTATGATGAGAATTTTCTTGTGCCCAGTTCACTCGAGTTTGAACTGCTTACAAGTACCGACAAATTCAATAACATGTCAATTCTCCATTTCTTGACTCATTTGAAAAATGGAACAATACATTCGGAATTCTCTTCTGCCATTCTTTCTTCACGACCAACAAACTCATCTTCTCATACATTCAAGTGGACACAAATGCCCTAAAAGGTAAACTCAACAGTCTGTAAGAAGAACCAAAGAATTCCATCGGGCTTACATCTGCAATGCAGGGTAGTGAGGAGAAAAAATTTACTGCATCATTTGGAACCGGCGAGGCAGTGTAAGTATGGCCGGCCGGCCTGCACAGGTAGAAGAGACGGGAGCCTTGCAGCTTTCAGGGCACAGAGAGAGAGAAGAGAGAGGCCGAGTCCTCCTGAAGCCTCAGGCGCGGTAGTAAACACAGGTCCAAGAGGTGAGGTGAAGCAGCAGCAAAGGAGATTTTTTCAAGAGAGTAAAACAGAGAGAGAAAGAGAAAACCTATCCACGAAACCCCCAAAACTTAAAAACCTAACAAACATGCGTACTTGTCCGTCTGGCCAGCCTTGACCACTGCAACCGAAACACACACAAAAAATAAAAATAAAATGAAACAAAACACAAAGATGGAAAGCGCATTGAAACTCACCAACATATTAATGTGAACAAACTGGATTTAGAGGGTCAATGTTGCCTTGACACATGGACTCCTAACGGCGTTAAGTGTTTAGGTTAGGTAAGAAAAAGACAAATCCCGACGCGTCAAGAAACAATTTCACTTCGTTAAATAGCTCCCCAATTCGAAAAGCCTACTTTCACACTAGACGTAGCACGCTGTAATGGAATCTCGTAAACACTACAGAGTGAGAACGGAACATAAACGTGATTCAGTATCTACAGAGAACATACCTGAGCAGAACACTCCAACCAGACAATCACAATGTGTGCATGTGTCACTACAGATAATCCGTGTAAGAGCTTAATCCTGCGACGAAACTATTGCAAATAATGCTCCCTAGACGCCACACAGAAACTTCACCAAACTACACAACAGTAAGCAATAAAAAATCTTAAGAATTCACTCCTTATACAACACACGCGCGTGCCTTGCGGCTACTGATAGGCGTAAGTCACCTTGGTGAGAACACTTCACATGACTGTGAGGAGGATCATCACAGGTCACAACACCAGACGTCGACTGGTGACCATCTTCTCACATACGAACCGATGCGCACTTGAGCTTTCTTAGCACTGAACTGGCGGCCTGGTTGGTTGGCAGCCGAGTTCAGTGGGCAGGCCGTCCGCAGAGCAACAGGTTACCAGCCTGACTGGAAGGGACATTCAAGGGCTTCTTCGGAAACGAGCTCAGGTGCACAATGGCGGGACCGTTTGAAACTGGCTCTCATACGATAAATGCTGTTTTCATCAAGCCAGTATACAGTGGCAGAAATAAGACGGAACCCATAAAATTCTGTGGTATATTTTTTTAATATCTGGTGGTGCCACTGTGTTAAAATCACACTATCGATATTTATAAACACAACCCATAAACAAGATTGGCCGTTACTATATACACGTTATTTCATAGAACGTTTCGGATGCCTGAAACAAGCCTCCACATGCATTATTTGTTATTGCTACCAACATAAATATCTCAAAACACTTTTCGAACGATGTGACAGGTTTTTCAAATTCGTACTTTGGGACTTTGCATTCTACATTGGCTTTGATTTTCATTTCTCACAAATACAAATCGACTATCGCAAAGTTAAAATCGATATAACAGGAATCTCACCAAACAGTCATAAAATTAATTTCACTACACAGAAAAATGTTTCAGACAAAAGTTTTAAACCTTAACCGAGCTGATACTTCAGGGCAAGTACAAATTCTACATATGAGACGTTTCTTTTATAAACGTTAAATTTCAACTTTAATATACGTTATATTAAATTCGTCCGCCAACATTCCAGCACAGTTACCCAATTCCAAATTAAGTCAAATGTGCTGAATAGTTTCAGGGATGAAATATTTAGACGGAAAGACAGGTATGACCTGAGGGAAATGTTTTCGCTTTACAAACTTAATGCAAATTAAAAATCTGTCTGAAAGAATGAAAAAATGGCACTGAAAAGAAATGGTACCTGTTAAAGAAAAGGACGCCAAAAGATAAGGCAATGACTTTAGTTCATAAATTACGCAACAACAAAATGGACTATAACATTATATTATATTTCATATAAATATTAAAATACAAAACATTGACAAAATATAATTGAAACACGACATCCTTGGCTTCGGCTACTAACCTCAAGGTGTTTAAAGATATATTAAACAGACGGTGAAGTAGGTCACATTCAACTTCCTGACACTAACTGTTAAGTTCATTCAACAGATACCCGAAGTTAGAATTTCATCATAATTGTCATTCGTATTTATTTATTTTTCGTGCAATTAAAATCTTGTCTTTATACATTCCATGGAAAGGTAAAATCTGAGAAATGATCGCGCGCTTGTGTGAAAAAAACAAGAACTTTTTTCTCATACTGTCATATCATCAGAATTTGATACTTATTTAAGCAATACTTTTTATACCATTCTTTCTAACACACTAACCGTCGACTATAATATTCACGAAATCGGCAAAGAAAATAATTTTTGCCATTTTCTATACACATTTCCCAATATTCAATATTCCCTCGCATCAGACTTATTTTATTTTTTAGGCGGTAAATTGCCTTCACAGGACTGATACGATTTATTGTTATTTTTATTATTACGTAATTGTCAACGAGGTACTTCATAATTTGTACTAGTCGCTTTATAAAATTAACGCGATCAAATCAAGGAGAACGGGATTACAGATAAATGCAACACTCGTAAAGGAAAAATGAAATACATATAAAATTTTAATCAGAAGACTTGAATGGAAGAGAAGACCACTTAGGAGACCTAGACACAGATGGAGGAATAAGATTAAAATGTATCTTTGAGAAATGAGATATGGGGGTATGAACTAGATTCAGTTCGCTCAGCGTTGGATTCAGTGCCTGTTCCGGTGGGCACGAAAATGATCCCTCGGGTTTCTTGGAAGCAGGACATTTTTGACCAGGTGAGTGACTAACTGCTACTCAATGATGATCCTGCAGCTTAGAGTCAGTCGGGTGGTAAGTTAGTCAATTAGTTAGAAGTGACAAAATATGAAATAACATCAGTAATTATTAAACAGAAAAGATCTGCTTTTTGATGTATTTGACGACGCTTTATCAACTACGTATTATACAGAGTGTATTTAGTAATGAAAACAGTCTGATAAGTGCCACATACAATAGAAACCGCTGTTGTCATTTTTAATGTGTAAAGTCACGGGATTCTGGAACTGCTTATAAAACAATTTGATTTATAGAAAAGCCAGACGTTGTTAACCTAATAGCTTAGTCTTACGCTCGCCGCGAGAGCCTGGTTGACTGAAGTTAGTTAACAATGTATTTTTTTTCATCGGAGCTACCGTGGTCTGGTGAATGGAGTACCATTGATCTACTAAGGTAAAACGTAAGACTCTGTTTTTCGTTTTTTTAAATGTTAGCCGGGTCAACACAGCTGACTTGGTTCTCGCTAATAAACGGCAGGCTAAACAGATTTTTCACGGTAGCAACATAGCAGCACTTCGACGTGGCACTAATATCCCTCAAAGCGAAAATGTTCGCGCAACCGACATGTTCTTTAAAAGTACAAATGTTGAGTATACACCAAAAGTATGATGGAAAATCCTTCAATCTGTTCAACAGTCACTAGAGGAACAGAAGCACGCACACACACAAATTCGCTGGTCATAACTAGCTCGCATTAATTTTTTCTAATGATCCGCCAATAAGTCTTTATTAAATAAGATTAAATACCATTAACTGCTTAGCACGATGATAACGTAAGTGACCTGCACAATCCCAGCCAGGTCGCCATGACGCCTAAAATGTTCATGACGACGCTAAGAATTTTCTACATCTTTTCCGATGGGTTCTTTTTCTTTGCATGCTATTATAAAACATTTTCGGGTTCCCGCCATGCAGTCCCGATTTTATCTTATAGGTAGCAGCTTCAGTGTTGCCGAATACATTCATTTCAATGTTATTCATATTTCTGATATATTCAGGCTACAAGTGATGGCCCTTCAATTTATATAAAATTAGTATAGGCCTCCCATAAGCCCAGCTAATTCTAAACAGTAGTGTTCTTTACAAGCTAATAGTCGTTCAGCTACTCAAACTCCTATTATTTGGCCATGGCGCAAGAGACTCCCATACCTTTTGGGTATACCACAAAGTCGATATGAATGTAAAGATAAACGGAGTGCTCTGTACCCCTGCTCAGAAGTGAATCCTGGTCTATTAATTATGCAGAAGTAACTTTTAGAATGGAAAGATAAAGAAGACTGTCGTTTGTTCAAGCACAACAGCAAGGAGGTTTTTAGAGCGGTGGAGGTACAACTCCATGCATTCTTACGCTCGGCAATTGATGGATATTAGTAGTCACTTCAATCACCGGGAAGCAGTCACCAGCTCCCAGTCTTTCGGTAGAAGACTGGATGGGATGGAGAGCCATTCTGGACCCGTTGACGAGGGGAAAAGTCCTTGTTCCAGGCTCATGCATTACTAAATTTTACTAGAAGGAAGTGCCACAAAATCAAAAACAAAGTTTTACTATTGGTAAGATGGAAGACCTAGTAACATTCCAGTAAATTCCTTCCAATTGACATTTTTGAATCTCTGCCTGCAAACTGATATTTCATATGTATACACGCCGCAATGCATATGCAACTTATTCGACATCCTCGCTAGGCGTTTAGCCTAAACAGGTTCCTTGAAGGGACCAAGGTGACAGAAATACAGCACAAATCGTCTGTAACAGAAAGAAGCCAAATACTTTCTTTCGTATCTCTCCTTGAAAGGTCCACGGAACGAAATCGGACGTGTCTTGTGGTTTTACTCCGCATACAGAAAAATATTTGGCTACAATTTTGGTATTTTAAGCTTCGTCGTTTAACGAATATTTATGTTTAGAATATGATGTAGCACATACATCTAAATTTTAAGACAAAATCTAGCAATTTACCTCTGAAGCCATGACAGCTTAGTCAATATATTAATTAGGTAAAGTGCTGAGAGCCAGGTATTCGATACCCATCAGAGGCGGAGACTACTATTCCGCCACCACTTCCAGGCCACCTATAGAGCATATCCACCCTGTTTTAATGGTGTCGGCGTCCTTATCTCGGGGTAAAACGGCCAGGACGTGAAGCTTTTTAGACCCTAGACTAGAGATATGAAGGTATACCTACACTCCCTCATATATTTTCATGTTTTAATTGAACACACGTATACTTCTTAACGGTGTGGTGCTTATTTAATCACAGGAACATATCTTAACGGTGTAGTGCTTAATTAAGCCCACTGACAATTTAACTTCTTTTTAAAAATGAATCAGTAATATTATATTTACATTAAATACCTTCAGCTGCAATCCTTCTCCTTTTGTCTTCTCATCGTCCTTTTCCGTCCCAGTATTTATAATTTCCTTTCTTTCCTCTGTGCGTTGCAACAACTACTGTTACATGGTCGGTAAGACAGACGGATGAGTGACCGGTTCATCACAGCTGATGAAATGAATGGCTGTGAAGAAAGTCAATGAAATGATAGTAACAGAGTGGTGGCTCAGTTTGACACGGTATAATACTGGAATTGGTCGTGAAAACTGAGAGACGTCGCGAAACATTTATATGTTTAACCAGAATCGACAGAGAACACATAAATGCATACATACAGATGATGGCCTAAAACTATTTTAAGTTACTACAGAAGCATTTGTAAATTCAATAAATACGTCAGTATGGACTGCCGGTTTCTGGGCCGAGATTCAAACCTGTTATATCCCAAGCACATCGTGTATTAACCACTACACTATTTATAGAACGAATGTTAGCACTGTATATCTGACAGGTGGAAATTATGTTCATAAAATAGTGTCATCAAATAAAGCAAAAATTTATTCCGATTGCTGCTGTGCAGCCCAGTGCCAGATAAAACATTACGCTAAAAAATCTACAACTTAGGGCCTCACATTTTGACGGGACTCATAAAATTATTTTTATCGTATTTATACTGTTTTAAAAAGTCCGTACAATTTAAGGAATTGCACAGTTAAGACCTGTCGTAGTTTTGTTCGTTATTGTTTTTCATCATTTCATCATCATTAGTTTTTCATCATATATTTCAGTGATTATAACAGGTTTAAAACGTTAATAATTATTTTTACATTTTCTTCATATTAAAATACTGTTGCTTCCAAATGTCACGTGGTCCCACAGGTTAGACCGCAGCATTTCTGAATCCGGCTCCGTGTATAACCCTTTAAGAAGCAGCACGCTACGCGCAAGGTCGAAGAACAAGAGGTAGCGTGGTCGTCGGAATTCAAACTTTCTTTTACCCCTGAAGAGTTACCGCCATCACTGGCAGTACCACGTGACCATTGCGACTCCCAATGAACCAGCAAAACTACTTGGAGTGAAGCGAACTGCCACCAGTGGATGGATACACACACCGAGTTTCCTTTTATTCTCACATGGGTGACTTTTTTATTATTCTAATGGGACTGAAAGATGTTTATAGCTTGGAGGGGTTTCGAATTCTTTTTCTGTTCTCCAAGACTCATTTATTGGCTCTTACCTGATGCCATTTCGAGACTGACTAAAACAACATACATTTTCGATATGGGTAGGTACACCTCCAAATGCATTAAATTGTCAGAGTGATTAAATCATGTCCCGGACACACAGATAATGCGAATAGAAGTGCATGCACAATTTAAGAGAGGAACTTTTTGTAAAAACAACTCTTGGAAGAGATTGTAAATGACGAATCACTTCTATTAGTGCTGAGGTTAAGAATGTGTGGAGCTATACCTTTGCTACACCATAATATGTATGCATGGTGTTTAATTAAGCACTGATAACAAGTTTACCTAAACCTTCACCTTTTATTACAGAAATATTTATCTCCTTCCGTACATCTTCGGTATCGGTTTAATCAAAGCCGATGTGTCTATTTACGCATGTCAAAATTTTAATTGTTCCCTGAAATTTACTATAATTCTTATTAAAGTGCAGAAACTACAATTATTTAAAAAAATGTACCCTTCTGTCTTCCCGTGTTTATAGTGTTTCAATATTGTGTTCGGCGACCACGTTTAATAAAATATTCTTTTCTCCAAAGAAGATGTTGCATTTCGTCGCCATGAAATCCTCACGTCTTATATGACCAATATGTTACTTGATATCGAACTAGAAGCACGAGATAGATAATACAATTGAAAAGATCACTATAAGAGGAAGAGAAGAAAAGAGAAGAGAAGAGAAGAGAAGAGAAGGCCGTGTGTTTGGGTGAACGCAGGTGGCCGAAGATAACAGAATTATAAATCTACAAAGCGAAGAGTAAGATAAACACCAAAAAGACGCTGGAAAAACAATTTGAGTTACTCATCGCCCTGATGATGGAGGCAGCAAGCACATCTGAAATGCCATTAACTTCTACCAGACAACACGACGCAATAACCCAGAAGACAGCCATCTTCAAGCTCATCGCCGTGAAAACCTTAAATCCTACGTGTTTCATATTACCCATGCTAAGTATGAGATGCGTGGAACTAGTTCTTATGGCATTATCAGTGAAAATGGACCAGTCCTTCCATCTCCTCGCACTTTGCAACATTACATAAATACAATTTCTAAGTCATTTGTATCGTATAAATATAAAAAAAACGCACTTTTGAAGGGGTGATAATTAAACTCAATACATTTTTACAAACGAGGCCTGAATTTTTCCCTACCCATGCATAGGTATGATAACAGATATAATAGATTAAGAGATATATCAGAAAATAACATGGAATTCTAAGCCTACATGGCGACGACCAAAATGAAGCCGGAAACAGATTTTGAATGTTTGGAGAGAACTGTGCTCACCAGCCAACGTAGTCGGCTTGATGACACGTGGGTCGCATGGGGAAGCATCAAGGAAGAGACCATTTGAGAGACCGTGGCATAGTAGGTGAAATAATAAATAATGTATAAAGAATTCAACTGGATTCAACTGTCTTAAAATATGATACACTGGAAGGCTTTCGTGAATGCTATAAAGAATCTTCAGGTTCTGTATAAGTTGATCTTCCTAAATTCGCCGAGTATTAATACCTTCACAGGGAAGATCTCATGCCATGAAATTATTTTGAAAGTTATATAGAAGTTAGATCGACATACACCTAATAGGCTATGTTCTGAATCTCGCTAACCACGACACTGGCAAAATTGAAGAGAATTAGGAGACATTTGAAAATAATTTCCCAATTCATCAACATCCAACCGCAAAGAAATGTCATTTGGTTGACCAGTTAAATTTGTCTTGTAAAATTTAACAGGGTGTCCCAGTTACCTTCCTGTTTGAGACATTTTATAAATTTGTTTAAATTGTGCGGCCTTCCATTTTGTGAACATGTTGAGACCAATTATTTCTACATATTTCTATGTACGTTCTCACTTTCAGACATGACATGTATTTGTTTACGTTGTGGAGTTCCTTTTAAATCTGTTATTCATGAGGAAATCTTAACCTTGACAGTGAGGAAAAACAGCGTGGGTAACACAGATATTGTAAAATGAAAATACAAGAACTGAACTCCGTATAATGAAGCGTTTAACGGCAATATCTTCCAAATGACAAATCTCTAGTCACAGATTTATCTCCAACGGACTTTCACGTGGGTCCGCACTGCCAAGGTCAAATATTTTCTAGTGAGTAATAAACAGTATGTGTTGATGACAGCATAATCTACAATGGATAAAAGATGCAATACATTTTGAACATGAATCATTGCTGATGATCTATCATAGCTTTTGAACAACCGAGTTCATTCGTGATTTGTGCAGCCGTGCGATGGGTGTTCCAGGTAGGAGAACAGGTGGAAATTGATGTGGTTTGTAACCGTTAGAAAAGTCTGGAATACGTGGGTCCGGCCAAACTGCTGCACTCCTAATGACAACTTCGTACATGCAGCCTGTCGCTTGTAATTTCAGGCTAGCGCCACGAAACTTGGGCGCCGCTACAACCCTACATTTCGATCTCAGCCTCTTGCAAGACTATAATGATGATGATGATGATGATTGTGACGAACGTAGCCGTCGTTTTTCAAACTTAATTTACTATTTATCCAATATACGTCTGTCTGTTCATCCGTCTGTTCTTCTGTCCATTCGTCTATCTATCAATCCATTATCTATGTATATATAAAGATACACATATTTGTTTGAATGCATTTAGACAATATATAACCTAACCTAACCTTACGATGCGAAAGAATGATGAACACATTTCCTTCATATTCGGGAGGATCCAGGTTCTACACTCGGCTAGCAGACCGGTTATCCTGACTGAGATTGTTCGTGGTCTTCCTCAGTCCCTCTAAGCAAAGACTGAGATATACCTTGAAGAAGGTCATGGCTGCTTAATTTCCAATTCATTAATCATCTTATCATTCGACAGTATGAGCTACCAAGATTTGTTAAATAAAACAGAAAAAATAAAATATACGTACGTAGTACGTGAATATATCTGTACCCACACAAATATTTGTACTTTTTGTATTTTAGAGCTAAATTATTCTTTCAATGCCTCCTGGGTATTCCTGTCACAATACAGACTGCTGGTTCAAATGTCATTTTGTCACCTCGTCGTCATTCATATCTACATGACCTGTCTCTCTTCCTCATTCTATAGGCCTGTTTAGTAACCTCTTCAACTGTATTATCAACCTTAAATTTTCCTCGTACGGCAAGCCTACTTATTCATATGGTTCATTTAGCCAATGGTCTTACGGTTTTCATTTCTGCCGCTGTTACTCTTCTACATTTTCTTATTTATTTTCTGTCACCCCGTTTCCGTGTATAATGACCACATCTGACCACTAATTTAACCAATATTTTCTGTAATTTCAAACACGTGTTCTTATTCATCATTTCACTAAAGTGTCTGTAAATTATTCCTTTTATATTTACAAATGTTTTATGCCCAGGATCTCTTTTTCCATCTGCGTTTATCAACTCTCTTAAACATTTAAATAAAAAATAAATTATCAATAATCAAACCCAATTATCTTATTTACTCCAATGTAAGGCAAACGTTCTTGCACCTAAATATCTTTTCAGAAATTAACTGCACATTATGTAAGATTACGCTCAGTCCTGTCGGGTTCTTATAAAACCTAGTAAAACTGAACGTGCTCGAATATAATGAGCGGTAAGTTGTCCTGCAGGTATCCGCAAGAAAAAAAACATGCGTATTGTAATCGAAAAAAAAATCTCAAAAACCAGAATGTTTATAAATTCAATTCACGCGCTTCAGAATTTCCTGATGTGGTGTCAGTATGATAGGCTTACGTAGGAGGGATATAAAACACGATTCTCGGGCCTAATACACTTTTATAAAAATCAACAGAGGATGACATATCAGAAGAAGTAGCTCATGTTCCCACGGGCGCCTTCCAGAAGCAGACATACCCAGGACAAATGAGACTTGGATAAAAAGTTTATGACATCGACTAGTCCTTCCGACTGGCCATCAGTGGTATCACAAGACCGATGTCTTGTTTTACGTCGTAATGAACCAAGTCCCTACAGATGCACTGTTCCCACCTCTGTAATCAAGACTTAAGGGGCGGCCCATACGATGTAATTTACTGGTCCTTCTCGGAAATTATTCTTATTATTTCCCCCTTTTTATTTTTATTTCGTCTATTTTTCATTTTATTCCTTGCTTGTATTATTATTAGACTTTGCTTCAAATTATAATGACTGATCTAATTACGATGCTCGGGAAAAAAGAACGCGGAAAAAATGTTGCTGTTGGCTTAGGGGACGAGTATGGGTGATTGTGTCAGGAATTATTGTGAAACAAATATGGCGGGGTTCCTTCACGGATAATTGTAACGTTGAATTATTGAAGTGGCAAGCAGAATATGCATGTAGTCGTAGAATGACGATCTCTGATATGCTTTATTTTATCTATTTATTATCATCTACGTTTTAGACTGCAGAAACCAATGGTTTAAAATATATTAGCTTCGTCGTCAAAATACGCTCTACAATAAATTATATGTCTCTGCTGTGTTATCAATAAAAATTGTTAAGGTAATAATCAACTAGGACAGGTCGATCGTCGTGTGTTTGTACGTGCACACCAATGCTGCCTCTAGTAGCTGTAAACTGAACTACTTCCCCTTATGCTTATTAAAATTAATTACCATTTTTATTTCAATAAAAATGAAAAAAGCATACCAATGAACTTCAAGTACGTTACAACACTTGACTGCCATAATTTTTAATAAACAATGTTTCCAAAACCATGATGTTTATAGTGTTTCAATATTGTGTTCGGCGACCACGTTTAATAAAATATTCTTTTCTCCAAAGAAGATGTTGCATTTCGTCGCCATGAAATCCTCACGTCTTATATGACCAATATGTTACTTGATATCGAACTAGAAGCACGAGATAGATAATACAATTGAAAAGATCACTATAAGAGGAAGAGAAGAAAAGAGAAGAGAAGAGAAGAGAAGAGAAGGCCGTGTGTTTGGGTGAACGCAGGTGGCCGAAGATAACAGAATTATAAATCTACAAAGCGAAGAGTAAGATAAACACCAAAAAGACGCTGGAAAAACAATTTGAGTTACTCATCGCCCTGATGATGGAGGCAGCAAGCACATCTGAAATGCCATTAACTTCTACCAGACAACACGACGCAATAACCCAGAAGACAGCCATCTTCAAGCTCATCGCCGTGAAAACCTTAAATCCTACGTGTTTCATATTACCCATGCTAAGTATGAGATGCGTGGAACTAGTTCTTATGGCATTATCAGTGAAAATGGACCAGTCCTTCCATCTCCTCGCACTTTGCAACATTACATAAATACAATTTCTAAGTCATTTGTATCGTATAAATATAAAAAAAACGCACTTTTGAAGGGGTGATAATTAAACTCAATACATTTTTACAAACGAGGCCTGAATTTTTCCCTACCCATGCATAGGTATGATAACAGATATAATAGATTAAGAGATATATCAGAAAATAACATGGAATTCTAAGCCTACATGGCGACGACCAAAATGAAGCCGGAAACAGATTTTGAATGTTTGGAGAGAACTGTGCTCACCAGCCAACGTAGTCGGCTTGATGACACGTGGGTCGCATGGGGAAGCATCAAGGAAGAGACCATTTGAGAGACCGTGGCATAGTAGGTGAAATAATAAATAATGTATAAAGAATTCAACTGGATTCAACTGTCTTAAAATATGATACACTGGAAGGCTTTCGTGAATGCTATAAAGAATCTTCAGGTTCTGTATAAGTTGATCTTCCTAAATTCGCCGAGTATTAATACCTTCACAGGGAAGATCTCATGCCATGAAATTATTTTGAAAGTTATATAGAAGTTAGATCGACATACACCTAATAGGCTATGTTCTGAATCTCGCTAACCACGACACTGGCAAAATTGAAGAGAATTAGGAGACATTTGAAAATAATTTCCCAATTCATCAACATCCAACCGCAAAGAAATGTCATTTGGTTGACCAGTTAAATTTGTCTTGTAAAATTTAACAGGGTGTCCCAGTTACCTTCCTGTTTGAGACATTTTATAAATTTGTTTAAATTGTGCGGCCTTCCATTTTGTGAACATGTTGAGACCAATTATTTCTACATATTTCTATGTACGTTCTCACTTTCAGACATGACATGTATTTGTTTACGTTGTGGAGTTCCTTTTAAATCTGTTATTCATGAGGAAATCTTAACCTTGACAGTGAGGAAAAACAGCGTGGGTAACACAGATATTGTAAAATGAAAATACAAGAACTGAACTCCGTATAATGAAGCGTTTAACGGCAATATCTTCCAAATGACAAATCTCTAGTCACAGATTTATCTCCAACGGACTTTCACGTGGGTCCGCACTGCCAAGGTCAAATATTTTCTAGTGAGTAATAAACAGTATGTGTTGATGACAGCATAATCTACAATGGATAAAAGATGCAATACATTTTGAACATGAATCATTGCTGATGATCTATCATAGCTTTTGAACAACCGAGTTCATTCGTGATTTGTGCAGCCGTGCGATGGGTGTTCCAGGTAGGAGAACAGGTGGAAATTGATGTGGTTTGTAACCGTTAGAAAAGTCTGGAATACGTGGGTCCGGCCAAACTGCTGCACTCCTAATGACAACTTCGTACATGCAGCCTGTCGCTTGTAATTTCAGGCTAGCGCCACGAAACTTGGGCGCCGCTACAACCCTACATTTCGATCTCAGCCTCTTGCAAGACTATAATGATGATGATGATGATGATTGTGACGAACGTAGCCGTCGTTTTTCAAACTTAATTTACTATTTATCCAATATACGTCTGTCTGTTCATCCGTCTGTTCTTCTGTCCATTCGTCTATCTATCAATCCATTATCTATGTATATATAAAGATACACATATTTGTTTGAATGCATTTAGACAATATATAACCTAACCTAACCTTACGATGCGAAAGAATGATGAACACATTTCCTTCATATTCGGGAGGATCCAGGTTCTACACTCGGCTAGCAGACCGGTTATCCTGACTGAGATTGTTCGTGGTCTTCCTCAGTCCCTCTAAGCAAAGACTGAGATATACCTTGAAGAAGGTCATGGCTGCTTAATTTCCAATTCATTAATCATCTTATCATTCGACAGTATGAGCTACCAAGATTTGTTAAATAAAACAGAAAAAATAAAATATACGTACGTAGTACGTGAATATATCTGTACCCACACAAATATTTGTACTTTTTGTATTTTAGAGCTAAATTATTCTTTCAATGCCTCCTGGGTATTCCTGTCACAATACAGACTGCTGGTTCAAATGTCATTTTGTCACCTCGTCGTCATTCATATCTACATGACCTGTCTCTCTTCCTCATTCTATAGGCCTGTTTAGTAACCTCTTCAACTGTATTATCAACCTTAAATTTTCCTCGTACGGCAAGCCTACTTATTCATATGGTTCATTTAGCCAATGGTCTTACGGTTTTCATTTCTGCCGCTGTTACTCTTCTACATTTTCTTATTTATTTTCTGTCACCCCGTTTCCGTGTATAATGACCACATCTGACCACTAATTTAACCAATATTTTCTGTAATTTCAAACACGTGTTCTTATTCATCATTTCACTAAAGTGTCTGTAAATTATTCCTTTTATATTTACAAATGTTTTATGCCCAGGATCTCTTTTTCCATCTGCGTTTATCAACTCTCTTAAACATTTAAATAAAAAATAAATTATCAATAATCAAACCCAATTATCTTATTTACTCCAATGTAAGGCAAACGTTCTTGCACCTAAATATCTTTTCAGAAATTAACTGCACATTATGTAAGATTACGCTCAGTCCTGTCGGGTTCTTATAAAACCTAGTAAAACTGAACGTGCTCGAATATAATGAGCGGTAAGTTGTCCTGCAGGTATCCGCAAGAAAAAAAACATGCGTATTGTAATCGAAAAAAAAATCTCAAAAACCAGAATGTTTATAAATTCAATTCACGCGCTTCAGAATTTCCTGATGTGGTGTCAGTATGATAGGCTTACGTAGGAGGGATATAAAACACGATTCTCGGGCCTAATACACTTTTATAAAAATCAACAGAGGATGACATATCAGAAGAAGTAGCTCATGTTCCCACGGGCGCCTTCCAGAAGCAGACATACCCAGGACAAATGAGACTTGGATAAAAAGTTTATGACATCGACTAGTCCTTCCGACTGGCCATCAGTGGTATCACAAGACCGATGTCTTGTTTTACGTCGTAATGAACCAAGTCCCTACAGATGCACTGTTCCCACCTCTGTAATCAAGACTTAAGGGGCGGCCCATACGATGTAATTTACTGGTCCTTCTCGGAAATTATTCTTATTATTTCCCCCTTTTTATTTTTATTTCGTCTATTTTTCATTTTATTCCTTGCTTGTATTATTATTAGACTTTGCTTCAAATTATAATGACTGATCTAATTACGATGCTCGGGAAAAAAGAACGCGGAAAAAATGTTGCTGTTGGCTTAGGGGACGAGTATGGGTGATTGTGTCAGGAATTATTGTGAAACAAATATGGCGGGGTTCCTTCACGGATAATTGTAACGTTGAATTATTGAAGTGGCAAGCAGAATATGCATGTAGTCGTAGAATGACGATCTCTGATATGCTTTATTTTATCTATTTATTATCATCTACGTTTTAGACTGCAGAAACCAATGGTTTAAAATATATTAGCTTCGTCGTCAAAATACGCTCTACAATAAATTATATGTCTCTGCTGTGTTATCAATAAAAATTGTTAAGGTAATAATCAACTAGGACAGGTCGATCGTCGTGTGTTTGTACGTGCACACCAATGCTGCCTCTAGTAGCTGTAAACTGAACTACTTCCCCTTATGCTTATTAAAATTAATTACCATTTTTATTTCAATAAAAATGAAAAAAGCATACCAATGAACTTCAAGTACGTTACAACACTTGACTGCCATAATTTTTAATAAACAATGTTTCCAAAACCATGATATCATATTTTCTTATAGCGAAAAATCCTTCCTCTAGCTTGCTAGCATAAATCAACGAATCTGCTTATTCCCATATCATCCTTTTTCTTATACATGTGGACGTTTCGAACGAAAAAGAGGAGTTGTGTCTGTCTCTCTACCCACATATTAAAACTCCTATACTACCTAACAGACTTAGATTAAATATGGTATTATTCGCCTGTACAAAATGTTGTTGGCCGGATTAAAATTTCGTTAGTATTAGTCTAATACAATCCCTATTTTACTCGAAGTTCAAACAATGCATGTAAACAGATACTTATGTATACATGTACGTATGTATGTTTCCATAAACTATATTAATCTTAAGTTATATTTCAGGTTCTAACGGCGACGAGTATGAAGATAGATGTTTTCTGGGTTGTTGCGCCGTGCTGTCTGGTTAAAGTTTACAGACATTTCAGGGATGCTTGCTGGGTTCATCGTCAAGGTGATGACTACACGGCGCAACAATCCAGAAGAGAGACATACAATGTTCATATTTTTCTTCAAACTGAATTCTGTTTTTACATAAAGTTTTTTTTAATTTCCATTAAACTCCATATTATTATTTTAAAAAAATAATTTGATTTTAAGAACGAGGAATGAAAGAGCGTTATAAACAAACAGGATATTAAAATCAGTCTTATTCTTCTTCAGCTTTCACAGATTAGGCAGTAAGATCTGTTTAATTTCAGAATTAACTTCTGTAACAGTTAATCTTTCTAGGCATTTGGTACGACTCCATGGACCTGATGTTACATTAGCTGACGAGGCCAAAAAATACATAACATATTTGATATAGGTGTCCCAATATCTAAAATACCGAAACGACATATATTAATAAAACCCAGAAGTTATTATGTTAGCAGATTAGATCCAAAGACAATGGCTTATGGAAGAGGGGACAATAGCTCCATTAAACTGGAATGGTTCAGAGACCCGCGTACAAGACTCTGAAACTCCTGAAGGCAAGGTTAAAAGTGGAGCGGTGCTCGAATTATGCCATATTGTTCACAAATTATTCAGTCTACAAGAGTAGTTGTTGATGAAATTTGTAATCGGTTTGTTACAAACTTGTAATTATAAATTAGATTTATCAATGACGGTGATGGTGACAGACAACTAGCTACGCAAGTAAAGGCAAGAATGCAAGAACAGCCATCTGACAGGTATTTCAGCACAAAACAATTACATACAAGAACAGCAATAACGGTTACATGCATAGGCACATACACAATTCATGCGCACGTGTACATGCAGGCATACGCACATATACGATACTTTCTGTGATAAACCGGGAAGCAACGGTCATTGTCCCGGCAGGAACTGCACGACTCACAGCCAAGTGCTACAAATTTTTCCCGATACGAGTCAACTATCTTTCCATAAAAACAATAAAATTACCTTAATCCTCATAAGAGATATAGAAAATAATGTCTCTATGACAGTTATCTGCTTATAACATATTCAACTTCAAATATCAACGATATCATATACCTGACTCAAACCATTAACTTTCGTAACGTACAAAATCCTGCTACAATTAAAACACCCATATTGCACATACGTAGAACCTATTCAACACATTTCAGATACACTTACTACGCACACATACATGTGTAAATATTTATTGTGTAGCACTTGTTAATCCCGTACACATTAATCAAGTAAATTTGTTATAAAAAACGAAAAATAAAAATAAAAATGATTATAATAATTCCTCAGTACAAACAGATGCTGGGTTAGTACCTGTAATATCATCACTATTCTCCTCATTAGCTTCTCAAAAACGATTTTGAGTCATCACAACAGCCTGATCATTGTTCTGTAACAAACAAATAATAACAAAGACGTCACAGATGTCACCATTATGATTTTTTAAGCGTCGGTCTGTGATTGTGGTTTTACACGAAACAAAGATGACTGTGAAAGAACCGTGATTATCCACATCCGAAAAGCTGACACACGGTAGGTGCAGTGGCAATATTGTAATTGCTTAAAGAGGAAGAGGTACTTATGGGTTCAAATCCAACTGAAAAGGCAGGAAGACATGAAAAGTAAAGTATTTATGACATAAATTATTAACAAAATTTTAATTTTAATATAGACGCCATGGATCGAAGTCCTCCTTAAAAAGCTAACAGTCGTGTAACAAGTCAAAAAATGTCCGGCCGTTTATAAAACCTGAAGGGTCATTACCAGTTCACACACACATATACCTGTTTCTTTAAGATCCGTTTCAATATTACGTAACCATCTGCGCCTAGGTCTCGCCATTATTCGTTGCTTAGATCGTTCCAAACAATACATCCGAGACCGATGCCCTGTGTAACATTTCCTAATATGTTAGGTTTTTATATCGGCTGGTGATAAAGTTACCAAAATATATGCCAAAAGCAGAGTTCACTTGCGTATCATAAATTCAATAAAACAGGTCTAACAACTAAAGTAATGCATTGCGATTCCTAGAACTGCATAAAGAACTTCATTTGTTCTTGCAACAGTTACAGGGGCACAGTTCGTTGGTTAAAAAAACATAAAAGGAAACCTGGAAAATATAGGTATATTCTTAGTACACATGCACTGAAGTCTTTCTCGTAATGAACTTTTTAAAATAGGGAATATTACCTATTTACTCATTTCTTTCATTCTCTCCTTCTTTCCGCCTCTTTTCTATCTTATTTACTTCTCCGTTGATTTCTTTTATCCTTCATTTATGCTCACTTTTGTTTAATATCCTGCCTAATTTTGATAGTTTTAACATAATCGTTTCCTCCCAGATTCTTACAAATTCATTATTCTGTAATATTAATTTACACTCAGGAATTAGGTCCATACATCTGTTCTTAATTTCAGCTCTATCTGTATCTAGTTCTACCAATATCATTCTCCCCTTAACGCATACAATAGGCTACCTGTTACAAAGTCGATTTAGCCCCGTTATTTCTCAATACGATTTCCACTTAATTATGTTATCTTATATTTAAGATATCTTTAATTCTTGTCTTAACTTGCTGACTCATTATTTAATCCAGTCTCTTTCTTAGTCTCACAGAATTTGTCTAAATTATATAGAGAGGAGTGTTATCAACGAACTCTCTTCTTTAAAAAGTTGGCAAATTATATTTTCAGCACACTTTACCTTTTATACTCCAGTGAAAAATGTAAACTCACTGGTTTGTTGATACTTCTCTCATCAGACAGCACAGAGAATGTGTGGATTTAGATGTTGAATTGTGTGTGCCATTATTTACAATAAAATCCCGAATTTAATAGGCCCTAAACGTATAATTATGTTAATAGATTACCTTTGTTACATATCAGAAGCGCCTTTCGTATTTAGAAGCAACATTTATATGACATGTTAAACTTAACTTCCCAGTATTTATTACGAACAGATTTATCATAATAAATTAAAGTGACCATGTATAATTCTTATTTTTTGGTTAGAAATACGCTGATTCATTTTATTTCCAATCATCCTTGAAATTTTACATAATATTTTAGTACATGATAAACGCCGTAGAAATTCGATTTATGCTTTTCCAGTTGAGCTTAAATACGCGTACTTTAAACTGTAGCACTCTCTTCTACTCTTGTTACTGTCATTCAGCTAGAAGATGAATGTTCTCTTACGATTAATCGATTCAATAATTTACATCCTGACTACATCTGAAGAAAGAAGCTTCTGTAAGCATATTTCAGTGGCAAAGCTTAGTTTCCACAGCTGAAAAGCCAAGAAGACTTTTTTAAATGTTAAGAAATTATATGAACAGACATAAAGTAAACCCACACTAGAAGGTTTCGTCACTTTCGAGCGATATATCTCGCAAGCAACGTCGAAATGGTTAAACAACACGATGAACAACTAAAACGATCACTTCAGCAGATCAATCTGTAAAATTAATTACCCTTAGCTGTGCCCAGAAAATTAGGAAACTAAGATCAGTGAGACTAGAAGACATCACCGCGTTAAACCAATCATTTTTTCCCTTCTTGGTATTCTTTTAAAAATTACCTAGCTATGAAAGTCTCTTGATTGCAATCTTATGAACTCATTCTACTTTAGAGATGCGAGACTAAAAACTGATAGACTCTTGCTTAATATCCTGTCTAATAACAATCTACACAGGAATTTTTATTACCTAAAGACAGGAGTGTCCAAAATGTTCATAAACCCTTGTACATTTCCTTCAGTAACGCTTTGATTATACATACTTTTTGGCCCTTGACCAGGAAGAAGTTTAAAGAGGAAGAGAAGGAGTAGAAGAAAAATATTATGGAAATTTAAGAGGAAGAGGCGAAAGAGGACACAAACGGATATAAAGGAAGAGGAAGAGAATGAGAAGACGATAAAGAAACGAAAAAAGTTACTATTTTTCATGTCCAAACGACCACCAACCCACGACAACTGCTTTCTTTCTGATGACTTCGTCTACACTAACTACTCCTCAACGCACCTTAGACCTTCAGAGGCTAGTGGTAACTATATATCCAAATCCTTTAACAACAAATAAATCTGCATTGCTATTTATGTGTGTAAGATTCTTAGTGTAAAGAGTGATTATTGTCTAAAAAACCTCAGTCACTCCAAGTAAATTATAGGAAAGTATCTTACAGGAATGAAGTTGGCTGTCTTCTGATATGTTCCGCCATGTAGTCTGGTACATACTGATCGACGTTTCAGAAAATATTTCTACCTTCATCGTCTTGGCGATCGAGGCAGTAAGTACCCCTACAACGTCGGTCGTACAAAAGGAACCAGGCTTGGAAGACCTAAGCTTAGATGGGAGGATAATATTAAAATGGATCTAAGAGAAATACGGTTTAAAGTTGTGGACTGGATTTATCTAGCTCAGGATAGCGAACAGTAGCGGGCTCTTGTGTACGCGATAATGGACATTTTGATTCAATAAATGTGGGAAATATTTGACTATCCGAGTAACTATATATAATTCAAGAAAGACTATGTTCCATCGGGTAAGTCAATTTACCAATCACCAGTCAGGATAGGTACATATTCCACATTATGCATTAATTGTTTGTACTTGTGCAAAGGACGAATAACAAGATATCCCACTTTGCCGTACCTCTGTGTAAAATAAATTAAGAGAGAAATGTTGGAAAATAAACAAGGGACGGCGTTCTTGTTTAATCCTTTGATTCTCTGTGGGTGGGAACAAAATTTCTTACGTCACGTTTCCTAAATAATTTCACGTTCTCCTTAAGCTTAAACAAGTGTTGACACAGCAGGCAAACGATCTAGTAATAAGAATCTACAATATTCAATACTTAAAAATAAAAAAATGGCTGGTTTTATTTTTAGATAAAAGAGAAAATACCGAAATAAATAAATAAGAAGGGCGAAATGAAGATGAGGGGAGATCGACAAAACAGAAATATGAAGTGTGTGTTATGTACAGAATAAGATAAAAGTGAGTCACTCGTATGTGGGCAGCGAAGGTAAAGTCACGTCGCAAAACACTGTCCTGGACTAGACTTTTACACCTGTAAAAGAGTTCTGTGTCTGGTCCGTCCCATGATTCAATTAATATGCTAACATCACTCCATAATTTAAAACAGCAATTACAAAAGTCCGCCATTGGGCAAAATCCTTAACCAGTTACACTCATTTCCTATTCTTACAACCTTCATTTTAAAGTTCTTCCATCGCCTTCTCCGTCTTTCAAGTGACCGCTTTCCAGAGGTTTCTCTACTAAAATATCACAACTCTCATTGAACTTAATACTCCAGCTACATACCCAGCCCATTGTGGCATCTTTGACTTCACTAACCTGACAAAACAAAGTGTCTTGTATAGAAATATTACTATTATTATTATTAAGTATTTCGAACTACGCCATGACAACTAACAGTACAGTCAATATACAACCCTATTGCATGGCTAACATCGACACTAAATAAAGGTGAGTGGCCAGCTTCAGGCTCCAGCCGCTTAATTCCCGAGAGAAGTCGCCAATACTCATTCTAGAGAACACTGGGTAGGCCCTAGAGCCAGTCTCGACTTTTATTTCCATTGTTCAATGAGTGTTCGTTTTGACATGATGGGTTAGTGCCTTTAACACTTGTCATGATGCAAATAGACCTATACATTTCAATATGAAATCCTCTTATTGAACTTAATTTAACAAGACCTGTGGATTGCAAAACAAACACTGAATAAACCACGTATCCCGAATTATTTTGTATATTTTATTATGACGTGTTACTTCATTTTCAAATTGTGTAATTTTATGTACTAGGGTCATTGTCAATTTAAATTGTGCTCGGTCACTGCTAAACTTGTCTTCATTCTCACGCCAAGAAGCACATAAAATATAGCAAAGAATATATGTGTGTGACTATACACACATATAACACACTCAATACAATAAGAAATAAAGTCTATGCTATACAAAAGTCACTTTGATGTTTTCGTGTTTGCTTGTGCTCACAGAGGAGATACATAAATTGGTATAAAACTAAAAAAAGCACCTTAATGTTGCACGGTTGATATTCTTGATTATTGTTCACCAGTAACGGCGTGTTTTCAGCGGTATTTCTTACCTGCAAACTGTTTTGAATCCATACTACAGATTGCTACGCAGTATTAGTATTTTGATACGTGCACTTGTGACATAGGCCTATTTTAAGTTATAAACTGTGGTTAAGAAATACGTTCATACTTTAACAAATTCAGACAGTATGATGAAATCAACTCAGCTGGGAAAATACATTCATAGGTTTATAACTGGCCAATAGGAAGACTGAAAAATTATTGAGTGAATAATATTGAACTGGTTTAAGTTTAAAGGTTTCTAACAAAGGTGGGATACCCTGTGTTACATTTATCTTTTGGAATTTGTCCACCATTTGGGTGTCATTAAAACTACAAAAGAAAAAACAAAAACCAGGGATGAGCGAAACTCAAAGAGGAGGCCAACAGATTAGGTATTTTTTAATCCTTTTACCTCATGACGGCAGTAGAACCAACTTCCGAAAGTGTGGTTTTAAAAACACCCGGACGATGGAAAAAGTAAAAAAGAAAATAAATAATTTAATACATAACATTTACTGTTGCGGAAATAGGTTGCAAGGACATGATTTACACTGAAGTGGTTAAGCAGCATGTCCATTGACGGTCTTGGGTCTTGGCGGTGTTAAACAGCCTTCTTCTTAGATCAGCTAGTTTCTTTCAGTATTAAACAAAATATGAAGTTGATATACGTACATCATCTCTACCGATTACGCCATTTATCCATTTCCAGACACACATCTTAATATTAATTACTAAACGCATTTCCTTTCACATTCCTTTAGGTTGTCATTGACATAGTACTTTTGGTAAAACATCAATTTTATATTCATCAGTAATGCCCAAACAACTTCACTAAAATATGTCTGTCTTCTGGATTGTTGCCCTGTGCAGTCTTGTAGAAGTCTTCCGACGTTTCACAGGTCCTTGCTCCTTCCATCATCGCCCTGATGACGGAAGCAGCAAGGACCTCTGAAACGTTGATAAACTTCTACAAGTCTGCACGACGCAACAACCTAGAAGGCAGCCATTGTGATACTCGCCTCCGTGAGAATCTGAAATCTCACCTTCCTTAGAAATGGTCTTATTTTTGAGTTAATGTAGAAGACGCTGCTTCTGCAGCACCTTTTTCATGCACCCACTACCCTTGCATACCAGTAGTTGACAAAGAGGGGCTAAGTAACCTATAAATCAAAGGTAAAGACCTGAAATAATGCAACATCTGTGACTTCCAGGCCCTCTGCAGTCTAGAGACGCAAGCTCTGAGATGCTGTATGTAGGCCTGCTACACGCACGTCAAACTCGATGGTTTATGCGGCCCGTCTCGGTTCTCGAATTATACACAATGAGCGGCCCCAAGCGTCCCAATTTTAATAAATTGTAACTTTCAAACACACGTCAAGTAGCTACTTGTGTAAAGCTGTTTCATATTTCAATTAAAGTAGACATGAGTTTCATTTAAATTCCCAGTTGTGTGTGCTTGTGGTAAATTGGAGGAACAAAAAATATATATCTTAAGCTTAAACCTTACTTACTTATGCCTTTTAGCATCTGCGGGTCCCAACTTTCGTTGGGTTTGATCTATTAGACATTCGGTAGGACTCCTTGGACGAGGGTTCGGTCTGTCGCAAGGCCTCTACCTGTACACAGGACAGCACAACATAGAAAAACGCGAACAAACGCGCCTTGAGTGGGATTCGAACCCACGGTCCCAGTGACCAAGCGGCACAAGGCCCACGCCTCAGACCACGCGGCCACTGTGACGGCAAGCTTAAACCTTGGATTAATAAAAGTAGATGATTGTGACTTTTACAATTCATGTGACTGCCCCGAAAAAATTGACTCTGTTTCAGCGGCCCTTAGTAGACACTGAGTTTAACATGACTGGTGTACTGCATTGAAACAGCCAATGATCACTTCCCAGTTAATCGATAAGACAGTCGTCCCGCTTCATTCTACACTAAATAACCTCTAAAGTCGATACAGCTTCGTTAAATAACCTACGCACCAGCAATAGTCTAAAGAAAAAAAAACAAATAAATGCAGTCCTATCAGATTTCAGTGAGCGAGCACAATTTTAGTGGCGCGGTAGCTTTTAAAGTTTCGTTTTACGATAGGTGAAGCAGTCAGTTCAAACGCGAACAAATACAAAGGTACAAAGGAACGCGGAGAAGTGGAAGTTACACAGTGCTTACTTGCACGTGTCCTTCTGCGAACAAAACCATTTGACTCGTAAAAGAACTCAGGTCTGTAGTTAGGCAGCATTATGCTGTGTTATGTACAGAGGAGTTTAAACGGTGCTGGTGTAATATTGATCCCTGTGTCGGATTATACTAGACGTCCATCCGCCTTATAAATTCACCCATTGGAATGAAGGCCCATGAGTATGATGATAATAATTTAATTCAATTCATTTATTAAAGTGTTTGCCAACAGCGAGGAGCCAATGACAGGCAAATGCTGATAATGCATACAACAACAACAATAACAATAATTTCAATTCATTTATTTAAGTGCTTGACAACAGCCAATTAAGGCCAATAACAGCCATGCACTAAACCAGAGTACAGGATAAAATATAATAAATAATTAAATTCATTTAAATAATAATAAAAGTAAAACATTACAAATACAAAAACAAACAAACAAATAAAACTAAATATGTAAATGTACCATATTAATAATAATAATGATTAATTTATTGAATAATATTTCACAAGTAAATGGGCTAAATACAATACCTAAGTAATATAATTCAATTCAATAATTCTAAATAAAAACATTAATCAATAAAAACAGAATAATAACAATAATAATAACAATACCATACCTTTCTTTCTGTTAAAAGTAGGGCGCTGACGAAATAGTCCCTCTTTTATATTTTTTAAAGTAATTTATAAATGAAATAGTTTTACAACAATCTTCTAAATATTAGCCTAAATCACCAGTGATCGACAATGTATATACCACCACGGTGCAGCATATAAATCTCTTTATGCATTAAATGGTTTCGAAAAACCACCTATTAATGCGCGTTAAACAGTCGTCAATCAATGAAACAGCAGTGGTAACAGATTGCGTTTTCACTACAAAACACCGACTGTGGACGATTACAAAAAGACCAGGCACAGATAAACGGAGAAAACTGAATGAAAGAAGAAAGTGTCTTAAATAAACGGGATATGAGGGACTGGCGCAAGGGTCTGTCGCGGGCTACTGGAATTGCTTTTCCAGTTGAGCAACTATTAGCTTCTCAAAAAGACTGCTCCATTTAGTCATTACTAAGGGCTACCTGATTTTAGTCGGAAAATCTAATAAGAGTAGACATCTGAGTAGATGAGATAATATTAAAATGGACTTTAAAAAACAAAGTTAGCTTGTGAACTGGTTTGAGCGTAAATTAACTTTCGGGTTGCATGAAAACAGGGGATTTCTTGGCCAGATGGATAAATATTACGTTTTCAAGAAAGACCCTGCAGCAAACAGTTAATTATGGTCTGCTGTTGGTACAATCCACAGAACTTGGCAGAAAATATTTGATACATTCGTGTTTCTACCCTATAGGCCTATCTTTATGTTCAATACAGTTCCTTGGAGCTACGTTTACGTTACGCACACCTCTCTCCGACCTTCCTGAAAACAAGTAGTTACCAAGTTTCTGAGAGAATAATGTTACAGTTTAAGTGTGTAATCTTCCACAGGATAATTTCTTCAAGATAGCTGAGCCATTTCTTGCATCTTTAAATCTTTTTCTTTTGCATCTCTTGCATTTTTCTTTCATCTAAGGCAGTAATTCTCAACCGGTTATCCATGGACCAGTCCGTGACTTAATTTATGCCGGTCTGCAAATTCTACAGAAAAATTATTTTATAACGTGATATCTAAGGATTTCAGGACGTTAAAAATGTGAACTGTGGTCTTCTGAGTTGTGACACCTATCCCGAAGATGAATGTCGTACGTTCCATCTACCCTCAAGGTGTGATATCCCTCCGAATCGTTGATAACCGCGTATAAAATTGTGAGCCATCACACCCAGAAGACCAAAATCCTCTATTATACTAGCTTTTTTGCTTATTATTTCTTTCAGTGACTAAACAGTTTGTGTTAAACATTAGGTCTACTACATGTATTAAGTTTAGGGAGAAATTATAAAGACAAATTCTGTAATTTTATTAGAGCGTCTGTTCACTTTTCTCCACCATAAACCTTGGAGTATAAAATCTTCTAAACTCCACCTGTAAGCGTTGTTACTTATATTTCTTTACTCGCATCTCAAAAACAACCAATCTGGAAGTAACGGACAATTCTACCAGCCAGTGGTTACAGAGTGAAAAGCGATTTTAAAAAAAATGTGTAAAAGACTCTACAGAGTCTCATAGTCGAAAGGCAAGTCAAGATTTTCCACTCATTGCTTGTCTACTCGTACGTCTAGCGAAGTTACCATGTCTAGTGATGTTCTCTCTATATCCTTGTTGCCCCACTTATCAATGTATAAACATTACGCTTTAAATTTATAAAATTCGTGCATATAACATACATAGACACTTTTAGAAATGCCTGACACAGGTGGCACGCGAAAGGAGGAAACTAATTTATTCAGATTGAGGCTCTGTTTGACGTCGAATAGTCTTGGTTCGCCAACCCATGCATCAGCAACCTTCAATATGTACTTCAATACTACACACACAAATTCCAAATGCGTTACATGCTAGTCTGCGCATCTTATAGGGCATTTATGCAGAATGTACTACACATTTATTTATTTGTTTTATTTTTATTTATTGTGTTCAGTTAAAGTCTAGCACACATAACATGTTTTAACAAAAGCTGTAAAATATATATTGTATGCAACAAATTTATTTTAAATGACGAACTGTTTTTGAGAAAATCGATAATCTTCGATTTTAGCTGGATGACATTTATGTGACTATAATATATATTCTGAACTACTGACAGCGTCGTTAAATAAACCACAAATAAATAAATTATGTTTCTGCGGTGTTATGGACAACAGAGCGAAGTCAATAAACATTGCGTTTGAAGAGAAGCATGAACATCTTTAGACGTCTGAGCAAATAACATACTGCATAATGTCAATTAATGGAAAGTATCTTGCCTTAGTGGCATTACTCGGTTTTTACTTAACTTTTAGCAAGGAGAATTTCGCGATGAACTTATCTCATTAAATAAAAATGTTAAAATTTCAATGTGTTTCCATGTATTTCATCTTGATCTGAATTCCTGTGGCAAAAATAAAAACTAGTAGCCATTCCACAACATAAAGTCACATACAAGTTAACTGTTAACGAAACTAATCAAGAATATGTAAGATTTGAGGTTTTCACAGCGGTGAGTATGAAGATTTCCGTCTTCATAATCATGAATATGTTGATAAATATTTTCGGTTAAGTATTTAAAAAGCAAGAAATGAGGCAGAAATTGTTTTCTAATCTGGAAATTATACGAAAACATTAAAACAAGGCTTGCCTCTTCTCCACTCATTGCGGCGCGGCTACGTATCTTTTTCATCGCTTATTTATGGATCCAGCAAACTGACAAATATATCCAGCGAACGCGGAAGATCTTAATTAGATCTACATTTTATGCAGTACGGTAATCTTTTGTACCACAAGCCATTTTTTAATGAAAAATAAAACCTGATGAAATCAGTTTGTGCGGATTAAATTGCACCAACACAAACCAAAATTTTCATCGTAATTCGTCGAAGTGTTTGGGAGACAGACGGACGTACGGAGAGACATGACCGTCTCGTAAAGCATTCAGTTTAAACGCTTCGTGCAAAGAACGTGTAAATAATAAACGGCGTTTCCTTGTGTCAGCCATCAAATGAAAGGAAAGAGCTTGATTAAAACTGTCTAAATATTTTTATCAAAATACCATACCTTCATAACCACAATGATTCTCCAGTGCCTCCTTCCACAGATTCTAAATAAGAAAAAAATTTTACCGAATTTTTGTCAATTATATGTCGCATTTAATTCATTTACTGAATGTCAATAGTTCAAGATTGAGCCATTCACATTTCTTTCCACCTCTGTTACAGTTATGAATCTAAGCACAGGACAGTTGTCTGTGGTGACACGAAACTTCCGACATGTTTCAAACGAACGATCGATACATTTCTCACTGTCGAACTAATCGAACCAATGTACTATAGGTTTATATATTCTCTTAAAAATTAACTGACATTACACACAACATCAGTGCCATTTCTGCAACTATACTGCGCGTCTCTTCATGAATATTGCATACAAAAGTGTTTTCCGAATCACCAATTCTATTTTTCCACAGTAAGAATTATATACAATATCATCTTTAAAAACAATACTAATTGGATCGTACGTTTGAGATCCTTGCAGCTTAAGACCGATGATAAATCTTGTTGCTGTTCAAACGACTTCCTCTTTACTTGATAACATCGTATACGTGATCACTAATAAACTTCCTAATCATAACTATCTTCTATTAACTTCCAGCGTTAAGAAATTCACGCCCTAGTATTTATCATTGACGTTGTAGTACTTTTTAAAAATGGTTTCCAAGGAGGAATGTAGAATATCAAAACTGAATACATTAAAAAATAAAAGAATAAATCGAATTCGTTGCATGTAACAGTTCTCTGAATCACGAATTCTGAACACGATGAATTTAATGTTTTGGCAGACTTAAGAATCAATTCACCTACAACTCTACAGTAGGTTAATTGTTCTTCCTTTTTATTCGTTTCGTGGAATGGGCCACTGGACACGAGAACTTATTATCCTTTTTATCTTGATGTCTTAGTTCATAATATAAAAGAAGCCAAGTGTAATTCAAAAGACCGGAGAATATAATTATTCGTCTTATGAAGTAAGACTAAATATTAATACGACCATTGTGTTCTGAAAACGACTGGATAAATTACAGAATACTTGTGCTTATATTTCCTGCACCTATTTCTCCCACGGGAACGGAACAATTCAGTGGGACTAATCTGGAAGGCTACTTGCCTCTTCTGTGGGCTAAGAACGCTTAGTTATGTATGTTTCACAAACCTGTGAACGTTCTTCTTTTGTTCCAAGTCCTTTATTATCTATACGCACCTTACATGGCTAAATCATATCCCAAGATACGTTAGAATGCAAACGTATATTCCAGCGGAGTACAGATATTTCTCAGACGTGTTCTTTCCTATTTGCGTACTTCACTGGCCTTAATATGTAATAGTTAAACTTTTAATTTAAGAAATTATTAAATATTTAAATACCTGCATTAGTAATGTGACAACAAACATGGTCACCCGCTAGCCTAAAACGAATTCATTCTGTAAGCTGGCGAACAGAAATTTGCTAAAGAAATCTTTTATTTACTGACTTTATTTGACTCCTTTTCTCACTTTCTTAAACTTATATATGTTGGTGGTTCCTTTCCAATGATAGTATGATAGAAACTAAAAGTTCTTTAAATGTGTACCTAAGATAAATAAACATTTTATAACACCTTTAAAATAGTGCGACTTAAGTTTTGACAATGTATTTTTATTGGTGGTTTTTTATGAGAACCGCTAAATTCATAGACGTCCCTACATTAAAATATAAAACGGTCTTTATATTCCTCATTGAATAGCAAAATCTGAGGACAGGTTACAAATCGCAGCACACCGATTAAACAAATCAGAGAGTAAATAAGATATAAAAATAACCACATAGATAACAAGTCACGGGAATGTGTGAAAAATATTCAATGAGAGGAAAAAAGAACAGAAACAGATGGAAGTAATAGAAGTAATGGAGTACCTGATTTTGTATAATTATGGAAAATAATTTCATAACTAAAAATAACAATTATATAAACTTTTAAAGATAAGACAAAGTACATGAAACAAAATAAGTTTTACCGTATAAATGTCAACTGACACAAAACTGCGTTTTCATAACATCAAATTAGAAGGAAACTTTATTATGGGAGTAAAATTTGGATTCTAAACTAACCCCGTCGATTATAGGAATAAAAATACGCCTTTTCACGTCGCTACTAGGCTTCAGTAGATTAGACTACCAAAGAAATTTAAAGAAAGAATTTAAAGACACCAAAAAGATTTTTGGAATCATATGGAAGAATGGAAAGAGATCACCTACCACAATCCGCATTCCACGACGAGACTTATGACGAACAAATTACGATGAAGAGACCAAGAATATTATGGGATTTATCAGAAATATCTTTAATTACATAGTCCTATAATGTTAATTATGCTGATGATGTTTATGATTATGTTCCTCGTTGAGAAATTAAATTAATGCCAAGCGATTAGCTCTCTATCAATATAGTTGTGGTATTTAATTAGTATATCATTTCAAAGTAACACCTGAGGACTATGGTAACAATTTCAAAATCTTAAAACACTACTTTTAAATCCTCTCAATCTTCAATAATTAAAATCAGAACCATAAATTAATAGCCCACAGCTCGTTTAAAAGAGTTTTCCAACGAAAGGATAAGATTACAACAGTTAGATTAGATATTAATGATGTTAAGAAAAAGTGCATTGTACTGATACAGAATTTGCATAAACAATAAGTAAACATGTGGTCCAATGGGGTATGTAAAATCGTAAAGAATTTATCTGGTAAATATGTGTAATCCAACCTTTCAACTCCAGCATAATAAAATTCAGGTTTATCTGAATACCCGTCCGACTTTGAATTACTTGACATCACACGAGCCAGTAAGATGTATTTGTATTAAATTATAAAGAAGAAGAATGAGCATAAAACCTACTGATACTGTGTGTAGCAACAGCGTTATGAGTAAATAGGCATATCTTGTCTTTTGTTGACACAAGAAAAAGGTTTTCTTGTTATTAAGTTGTTTTGTAATGTCAATTAATTGCTGAGGTTATTTTGTTTGTTTGTCATCAGTCTTTCGACTAGTTTGATGTGGTCCTCAATTTTCGCCTATCTTGTGCCAATGTCTTCATTTCCACATATTTTTTACAGCCCACATCCTCAAAAATCTGCATCACATATTCCAGTCTTGGTCCCCCCCTACAATTCTTCCCTTCAACTGTTCCTTCCATTACCAAAGTAATAAATCCTGGGTGCCTCAGAATGTGTCCCACCGTCCTATCTCTTCTTCTCGTAAGATTTTCCCATAAACTTCTTCCTTCGCCTGTCCTGTCTAAGACCAGCTCATTTCGCACTTTATCAGCCCACTTAATTTTCAACATCCTTCTATAGTACCACATTTCAAATGCTTCTATCTTTCTTTCTGGCTTTCCCACTGACCATGTTTCGCTTCCGTAAAGCGCTATGCTCCAAACATATTACTTCAGAAAAATCTTTCTTAATTCCAGGTCAATGTTTGACACTAGTAGACTTCTCTTTTTGAAGAAGGCTCTTTTTTGCTTGTGCTAATCTGCTTTTAATGTCTTCCTTGCTTCGTCCATCTTTTGATCTTTTGCTTCTTAATAACAGAATTCCTTCACTTCCTCCACTTTGTCTTTCCAAATTTTGATATTTAATGGATCATTATTCTCATTTCTGCTGTTCCTCATAACTTTTGTCTTGTTTTTGTTTATTCTCAAGCCGAAATGATATAATTGTTGAAAGTGGTAAATCGAAAGTGATTTGGAAGAAAACAGCCCTAGCCCCTCTCAAGGTGATATAGGCAACCGAAATTCGTCTCGAAACTGAAGAATGCACAAAACCATCAGCAAGGATAGCTGTTCCCCTGCAGAGACTCGAACTTGGTACTTACTGAATACAAATCAGCTGCATTACTACCGAGGCAGCTCTCTTAATACCAAGAAGGTCAAGTCAGGTCAGGAGAAGAGTAACATACACGGAAGGTGTGCGGGTTAAAGACATTCGTAATTTTTCTTGGTTTCTGAAGAACCAAACCACTACACAGTTACAGTTTTATAACAATAAAATTACAAACTTGAAATAAATGTCTTAAATATGCAAATTAAATACATATTATTAAAACAAAACCTTTCTTTGGAATTGCAAACAAAATCAAAATATCAAGAACGAAATGCACGACAGAAAGTTCTAAGTAATACAGAGTGTCCCAAAAAGACTCATATACGGCGGCAACTTTGGTGGCCGCTTGTCAATCAGTTTCTCGCTGCCAACTGTGCCACGATAAACCCAAACTTATTCAACCTGCAAAACCCATCTATCAGTTATAGACCTGTTGCATGTTATTGTCTCTGCGTACAAAAAGCCCAAGGGGCATTTGGCGCCTGCGCTCTTTACCAAGACAGGCCTTCGGGTACGGTTACCTGAAATTATTTCCGTTTGTGTTTCCGTTCATTTTAATTCGTTTCGTTCAATTGTATGATTTTCTTTCTGGTTACAAATAAGATTTCTTTAAGAAACGCCACATAGGAAATGAAAATATCAACACCAATCAAATCCCACACCTTACAATAGTACGTCAGCTTTAGTACAAGTGATTTAGTTTCTTTTAAACCCGAGAGACAGAGCTGTCTACTGAATGAACTCATGTCGAAGGTTGTAATGCGATATTAAAATAATTGTTTTACTGTTATAACGAATAACTGTAACTAATACCTCGATTACTGGTTATAAGTCAGACTCAAAACGCCTTATCTTTCGCTTTAAGACCCATTTTTAAGCAGTGACATAAACAGAACACATGGTATCACTATAGAGCGAGATGGAGATGTTATTACACATTACATACCCAACCAGGTCTGACGATGAATGATGTGCAAATGTAGCCATTTCTTCTCCCAACAGCCGAGTTCCAGAAATCACCAATAATGATAAATATACAATGAATTCATTTTTTACATTTTTGCCTTTCGGCGTGACCTCAGACATAAAAAAACGCTATTTTTTAATAACTGATTGCTGTCCTGGAGTCTAAACCACCTAGCGGCGAGTAGCATCAGTCCTATGTGATGTATGTGCCCGTTGCCCGACCTAGTGGGTAATTATGTAACTACATCAACTGAACGAATTCGTTCGACCTGAATCTTTCGTCATAAACTTAGTATGTTCCAAGAGAACAGTGACAAATTATGCATAGCCAATGGAAACATTCCAACCGTTTCGTCCTTCACTTTTTTTCCCTTTGCACATAGCACAGCGCTTAACGCTGTCTTGATGCCAACCATACGTGAACACGTAAATCAGGGGCAGATTATCACAATTGATATTGGAAATTATTCAAAATGCAAAATTTGTATGTATTACTACATCAAGATGATCATGTCCTACCTGATCACAAACACTAGTATCACAGCATTTCTTCCACTCCAGAATGTCCGCCTCTACAGCCTTTGTCAGAATCTACTTCATCACTATCAGGTAAACCTAAATTATTACATAGTCATTACTTTATTCATAATACCACCTCAATCCCAGTATTCATTATTTAATTTAATTTCATGTTAAAAAGGAATACATCTTTCTGCCAGTAATTCTATCATTTACTTTTCTCACCGAGTTAGATTTTTCTATGGTGAAACATTTTGTTGGGACACATTATCCAAAACAAATACAGAATTTGGAGGTAGATTTGGAATTAATTTATTGACACTCATTTCTCATAATTATTTTTATTCGTCTGCAAATGAGTTTCTTACAACCACACTTGTTTCCACATACGTAGCACATTTGGCACCAAGCCAATTTTAACTGCGTGAATTATAATTAATCTCTCGCCTTTAGATAGAGGTCACAATAATCCCTGATTACTGTCATCACTTCAAGATTTGTTCTTTGTTTTTCTTAAATTGATACTTCTCAAGCTAAAACCTGTTTTTCCCATGTCACGGATTTCTGCCCCAATGCTTTTTATTCGCTTGCCTTTAAATCCTAGTCAAATGTCAATTGTCCTCTTGTTTACTTTTCTCTACAGAACATAGAGACACTCAAAATTGATCTTTTAAGTTCCTGATAAACCGGCACTGTATCCTCTAATTGGCTTCATTTTACATCAATTTAAGACCATCGTAGATTACCTCTTGTTTGACTGGAGAGTTTATTATTCTTTACAGTTGACTGTACAATGAGCCGGGATAGCCCAGTCAGTATAGTGACTAGCTACGGGCTGGATGGCCGGGGTTGTATCCCCGATGGGGGCAGAGGACTTTTTCCTCTAGCCTCTGCGTCCATACCGGCTCTGGGGCCCACCCAGCCTCCTCTACAATGGGTACCGGGGGTCCTTTCCCGGGGGTAAAGCCGGCCAGGGCGTGATGCCGACCACTCACCCCCATCTAGTGCCGAGGTCAAGGAAGAGAGGAGCTATACCTCCTCTCCCCTAGGCGCCTTTACGGCACGTAGCGGGACAAACTTTACTTTACTTTACAGTTGATTGTACAGAGGCATGTTTGAAAAACATAGGATTACAAACACCTAGTCGCGGAACAATACTAAACAATGAATTCTTAACATAGATAAATTACTGTCACACAATGTCATTGAAACAACGTAACTTGTTTTGCTCTTACAAAAAGAGCAAATCTGGTATGTAACATGCACGCTTTAAAGCGGCCCATCCACATACGTGTCTGACTTGCGAGTCGGGCTCGGATATATTTCACCACACATGCATAGCAGACTCGGCTCGTGACACCCCACCCACAATCGAGTTTGGCTCGATGGAACCCGAGCCGAGCCAGACTCGCAAGCCAGACTCATTCGTAGATGGGCCGCTTAAAACACAAAGCACATGGTAGTCATACCAAATTGTTAGGCACTGCTACTCTCATCACATTCACAACATTTGATCTTAATAGGAGGCGAGAGAAGAGAAAGGCACACGACTGCACTAAATTTAGTACGTTTCAAACCAGAGACCACTACTACAGATGCTCATCTCTTGTAATGGGAAAATTAAATTGTGTTTGTTAAATTCAAAGCTGTATAACAGAAATTAATTTCTTAAATTTTAGATCACTGAACAGGAAGTAAAAAAACATTTTAAAGATTACACATTATGTAAGATTTGAGGTTTTCACAGCGGTGAGTATGAAGATTTCTGTCTTCTGGGTTGTTGCGCTGTGTAGTCTGGTAGATGTTTACCATCAGGTCCGTAATTTGTTCTGTTTCTCATACAATGAATTGTGAATGTATTATAATCTAAAATAAATAAAAACATACGCAAGATTTTAGACTTTTACTGAAACATTCGTTCTGGGTTTCTGGTTTTACGTACGCCTGTTTACTGTTTTAACCTGCCGTAACTGCAGCTGGATTTGAGAAAATTGACCTTATCTAGATCCAGTTGAATTCGCGTGTTAACACTTTTAGAAATACAGTCAGAGTTTATGATATTGTGTCTGAATTAATTAATATTATTGAAGTTTTTATGTCTTGTGTGTAATTTTAAAGCATGCTTAGTCACTACGAATCATTGGTAGATATTTAACTACTTGTACTTGTACATGTCAGATCAACCGAACGTTGCGACCGAGTGATTAACACTCCTGTTTCCTGTCTCCTGCCTCCATCATCAGGGCGATGAATTCGTTGGTTAGCATCGACCAGACTACACAGCGCAACAACCCAGAAGACAGAAATATTCATTACACATTATGTTTTCAACATGGCCAACTCAACATATTTTAAGACAGAATTTACAAGACATTTGAAAAGAACATTTCTACATACTTAATATAATTTTATGCAATGGATTCAGTCATCTAAGATGGCTCTGTATAGCTATCCCACATGCCAAAATCCATCACACTTTACTGTTTATACAGAATGGACTGAAACAGAAATTAATACAATAAATGCTTTTATTTGTATAATAAAAAGGGACGGGCAGTTTCAAACAACACCGATCCACACAAAAATTCCACGACCTTCTTACTTCATGCCAATAAAGTCAAAAAATGTTATCACAATTTCAGAGGGATGTTTGGCCAAAGTTTTGGCTGTCTCAAATCACAATTTCTGTCAAAACCAAGTTGCATGGCAGTTTCCATTCCTAAAATCATTGGTGCAGCTTCACCGTACATCAGTTTCATTTCCCGAGTTCTCTGAAGACCGACTTGTTTTCGCGGAGGCATGGCTGCATGATCAAAACCTGCAAAATAATACACACAATGTCAACATAAATTATGTTTCCTCCCATGACGATAAGCAACAGAAAGATGTTCATTTCCCTTCCATATGCTACTTGTCCCATTAATTGCAACTGCACTGACCGACGAAGTGATTCAACCTAAATCATTCCAAGGAGCAGAGCCCTTGAGAATATTTGTTCTTAAAAGAGACTAAGTATCAGTAGGATGGAGACTGTATTTTATAATGTGGCACTTCATAATAACTGTACTCTATACTAAATAAATATATATGAGGTAAATTAAAGGAGATGAAATGGGTGGGGCATGTAGCATGAACGAGAGATGAGAATGTAGTATACATTTCTAGAAAACCTGAGGGTAACAGAATATTTGGAAGACCTAAGTGTAGATAAGATAATATTAAAATGGATGTAAAGATGTAGGGTGTGAGAATATAGACTGGATTCATCTGCCTGAGGATAGGATCCAATGGCAGACCTCTGTGAATAACAATAAATCTTTATATTTTATATAAAGTGGAGAATTTCTTCTTCTTTTACCGGTTTAACAATATTTATAAATTTTCTGGTACCCTTTTATGGGTCCCCAACTTTTTTTTTAGTTGGCTTGATCTATGGACATTCGGTAGGACTCCTTGGACGAGGGATCGGCCCGTCGCAAGGTCTCTACCTATACACAGGACAGCACAACACAGAAAAACATCCATGGATTGAGTGGGATTCAAACTCACGGTCCCAGCGACCAAGCGGCACAAGACCCACGCCTCAGACTGCGCGGCCACTGCGGACCCCGGGAATTTCTTTACTAGTTGAATGCCAAACATCTTCCCATCACTGTTCTCAAACACCATCAATCTACTATGGATCTTTCCTCGGCATGACAGACCAAAATTCACAACACAAAACAACAATATTGTAGTGACCTGGGGCATGCCTGAGTACAACTCTAGATCACTACCAGGAATTTGATGAAGGCCCGAGAGTGATTAAGCATATTCAGCCATGCCTGAGATCAGACCCTGAACCCTTTGAATACAAGTTTTAGTTTTATTGCCTACTGAATTCAGAATTTTACCATTGATTGTGAATATTCAGCTTTATACAAATTAATATACCTTTCTCTTTCTCAGCAATCTTCCTTTCTGTTTCACGTTGCTTTCCTGAAAAAGAGAAAAGGAACAATTAAGACTGCAATGTTAAGCCCCCCAAAATTAGGGCAAAACCATATTACCACTCTGTGCCAACCTCTGAAGCCACAGATGTTAGAACACAATGATGGTGGTGGTCTTGGTCTGTGGCATTTATCATAATGATCCATCATAATCCCACCTCGCAGTCCCCATTAGCCTTGCAGTTGTGTGGGATGTTATACTAAACAGACAGAACAATGCATTAACTTCAGTAATCATTATTGTTTTTATTGGACAGGCATCACTGAAAGACTGATCTATTTTATTCCGCTGCAGAACAACTGGTATCCTGGTCTTGCAGAATGTTGCACCTCGTGGTCAGACAGATACTGACCAACATTTCTGAGGTGCTTACTATATCAATAGCATAATAATGGAGGCATACGCTCATCTAAAATGTCAGTCAATATCTACCAGATTACATGGTGCAACATCCCAGAAGACAGCCATCTTCATATTTGTTACCATGAGAACCTCAAATTTCACAAATAAATCTAGCCATGGACATGTAGTTTACTTACAGTGGAAATGAAAGTAGCCAGTCCTGTCCACTTCAAACAAATTTTAATTACTGAATTCTACCAGCAAAAAATTAGAGGCAACAGTCCTGGGTTGAACTCATTCCTTAATAGTTCCCATAAACACACGGTGTAAATTTATTTGTATTTAATTCTTAAAGATATAATACGGTTAAAATATCCTAAATGGACTGGACTTACTTATGTAAATGAGCTATATAAACTGAAAGAACTGTAAAGGACTAGATTATGTGTTTCATTGTTGGATTATAAATTCACATTACCTGAATGTAACACTCAATATGATTTCATGGCTAGGCTTATGAAGGTAGCTAGAGATATGAAATGCCATAAACTTAATTTCCAACTTCAAATTAACCAATCTAATTCACAAATCATTTTGTTAATTAATTGCAACCAAATGTCAGAGCTGAGTGGTAAAACTTCTGCTTTGTATTTAAGAGGTCATGCGGTCAAATCTCAGCGCAGATATCAGCTCTCCTGTCTGATGGTTTTCATGATTTTCCCCAGTCTCTGCAGGCAAATGCCTTAAATTAGGCCACAACCCCTTCTGTATACTTTCCCATTCACTATTCATGAATCATATAAGCACTCTTAGCTACTGAAACTGTCATGAAATAAACCACAGACAAATAAATTGCAAGGTTTACAGTCTTCTGATAAAAGTTCATACTCAGATAGCTGTCAAGAAATTCCTGAATTTTATGGGACTTGAAGATTCATTACTGTGTTTACAAAATCCAGTCACTGAATCCTATCATGAACTACTTTGTCTTCCATTATTTTTAATCACTCTATTAACCTCTGAATCCAAAGTTCATCTAAATAATATTTAAAAATTCAGTTCCTCCACACAGAAAACACATCCAGTTACCATTACAAACAGTTTGTTAATGCTGTCTAAGGAGTAACCACAGTTTAATCTGAGAATACAAAACCCATAAATACAATCTACAGCAAAATGCAGAGTTACTGGATGTTAAAGCAGGTGGTACATAAGATTGCCATTTGGCCTTAAAAGGTAAATATTAGGCGAACAATACAAATTATAAATCTAGTTATTACCTAACTTTTCACACAAAATCAGAATATCACAATCTGTACATGACTGGTTGCCTTAATACATTAATTAGATAAACTGATACTTTAACTCACACTGTGTGCTTGTTCATGAACATCCCACACATACATAACAAAGCCTATGGAGACAGGACATGAGACATGTTTCACATGTTAATGAACTAGAGTGAAAATGTCTGCCTGAATATAAACTTCAAATATTTTCCAAACACTTTCCTTCAGCAACTGAAAGAGGGCACGTTGACAGCAAGAATGGGTATATATCTCTGAATCGTTACACACAGTGGTGGTGGAGCTGATCATGAGGCCCCTTAACCCACCCCCTTTCCACCACTGCTTACACAAGAACTACAAGAGTGTAAATCCTATTCTTCATAATAGATATTGCCAGAAGCCATGCAGAAAGTGTTAAAATTTTTCAGATTTCCTATGAATACATGGTATATCAAATAAAGTAATATAATATAAGCAAAATTTATATATGGAATACAGCAGACTATTCCTTCAAAAATATCAGGACATAACTTATAACATACTGCAAGTTCTATTTCAAAGAAAGACAAAGAGGAACCATGTATCACATATTTAGAAGGTTTCACTTTTATTCCAGACAACACAAGAAAACGCTGTTAGGCAAATGAAGATCATTCATAACCTGATTTTGAAGTGTTTAAAACCTAAAGAACACAATTCTGAATTATTCTGCATCATCTAACTCTAAACCCTAAATTTTAATCTCACTGGATGAAAACATTAAATTATGTTTGTGTTGTAATACATTTTCTTTTACTGTAAATACAGGATGGGTGAATAAGGCAGGCCAAACCTACAGCACTGATCAAAAATGTTGCACAAATATCAGTGCTATGTGGGAACAAATTAAGAATCTAAACAAACTTGACAAACACTACACTTTTTGCCAGCTGTCTCATTTCAGGCTATGAATCTGATGAATTACTGATATGCTCTGTAGTGTTGAAGGAAGATGATGATAAATGGTAAGTAGGTGAAGAGTTTGGAAGAAGACAGTTATAGCATACTTGGCAGCTCTCAGACTCATGGAAAAACAGCATAATAGTGAGCTAATTTGTTTTCCAGTCTCTATGTAAGGAAGTGTGTTGTTTTAGAATCATGTAATAAAGTCATGTCAACTTTTTGGAATGATTCTCTTTCAGGAGGGTATTGGAGTATTTGTGAAGGAGGTTGTTAACCTCACTGTTAACTTCAACAGTGCTGACCTAGGGAAGTGCCTTTTGCTTATAAATATTAATTGAAATTAAAAACAGCATATTTGTATTATTGACAGGAATGTTATTGTTACAACAGATTCTCTAAATACTGTGAGTAATGCTAGAAAGCTAGACTCTCATGACTGGATGGTTCATAATAACCAGGATTTAATGGCAGAACAGTCGAATACTTGCAACCAGCTATATTCCACAACAGCAAGTGGGACTCGATGATACAGAATATCACAGGTTTTTGTTAAAGAATATTTATATCTGACATCATACATTAAGTAGCATCCAGTTTCATTCATCTGATTTTAGACCACACCACCAAAAAAGCAAGTACACAATCCACAATTAAAACTTACTGAGTTCCATTTTATGTCGAATGCTTTGCTCAAAGAAGTCCATCATCTCTTCTGTTATTTGAAATTCAAACTCGTCTTGATTTGAACTGTCGCCTTTACACTGTTCTGCACTATTACTGGGTTTTCCCTGCTGCTGTTCTTTTGTGTTCCATATCTGTTCCTCTGGAGAAGGAATACTACAGATTTTAGAAACTTTTGGAACACGTTTATGTATCGTATGACACACTGGATTTCCACCATTACATATCAGGCTTTGTACATACTGGTGTAATAAAGTATTTTCGTATTCAAGTGCAATTGACCGGGATTTCCAATATGCAACCTGATGGCGTTCTTGCCATTCTATAGCATTATAGTAGTTCTCCCAAAACCAGTTACACTGTGAGGAATCGCCAAAAGGCTGAGGAACCGCGTGTGAAATATGCCAAGCATTACAGTCCCTTTTCTTTTTCCTAAAATTTTTCTGTTTTCTCTTTGAATGTTTCTGACGCATATCTACGTCAATTTCAGGCTTTATATTTTTGTTACAGGCTTCTTTACTAGCCATTAAAACAACACGCAGTCAAAACCAGTCCTGTTAACAGCAATTCACGAATTCTGTCCCAAAACAAAGGACATGCAAAGCCTTAATTTCTAAATAGTGACCGTTATTAGCAAAAATAATAAACTGAACACCACCAGAAGAATTGTATGAAATCAAACAATCGTTCATTTTTACAGGAATCAATTTTACTCACTACTACAAACTTTACACAATAGCTAATACCAACATTACTTAATGTAGCACCACGGTAATAACAAAATCCCTTTGAAGCCTTATGTACTTATCCGTTACAGACAATACCAACTTACAAACAGATGGGCGAGAGCAGCAAAGAGATAATTGTGTGGGAGCGAACACTGTTTCTCCACGGCTGGAAGGTTTGAGGGGGGGGAAGGAGCATCCTATTGTTAGGAAGGATACCATCAATGCCTGGTCGTCCTTTTGGAGAGAATGAGAGTTTTGAAGCCGAAATAGTGAGAGCTTGATAACAGAGACGGCGGAATTTTTCTTTCTTGAATGTTGTAAGAAATTTGGAAGGTTAAGTAAATTAGTGACCTCTACAGAATTGGGTAAATTCTAATTAAATGGGGAGGGCTCTATAAGAAGCACGCAGAACAAACTTGGAACTGAGGAACCATCTCAGCATTTGAAGATGAAGTTTCAGCCTTCACTTGAAAGAAAACACAAAGTATCTACATTATAAAAATCAAGTGATTAATATTGTTTGATAAAATAATCATTGTTTAGTCTGAAGATAATATGAAACCCATAAATAGATCATGTCGGCAAAATTCAGAATTTCTTATTGTTAAAATAGATGATAAATACAGTTTGTATTGAGTTTTAAAATGTCATGGAGTGACTAGTGGCTTAGCTATACAATCTCAATATGTTAATCATCGTTAAAGCGACACTTTCAGATGATATTTGTGTTCATGTTAATTTTCCTTCTTTTACAGTCTTTATGTTGTTTTCCTCCTTTTGGATTGTTCTTAAAAGTTAAATTTCGGAAATGCAATCTTTCTCCTTTGTGTAATAGAATAATTCGATGATGTGTGACGCATCTTCCTCGCGATCATACATTTAAAACTTCTATGTTGGCTAAGGTATATAAAAAATAATGACATGGTGCCATAATGGAGTAAACGGAAATACCGAGAAATTATGCAGTATGCGAAATTTCCAATCCTGCAGTTGGTATCTCATATTTGACGGTTACCAACCAACCAAAACCAACCAAAAAGCTAATGAGGGCGGAGGCCTGCGCAAGCGCGACCCGACTTCGATAGCTCATGTAGTTCCCTAGTTTTTCTTTTCTTTTCCCAAAGTGGTGATGTTTTCATTTGAAGAAGTTGGTCACTGTGCGCAATGGCGTGTAAAGTACAAGCTTGTAGTCAGAGTCACATTTTAGAGGAAAGATGTCGAAAGTATAAGACAATGTGAATAACTACATTGCGCACATAAACTTAACATTTCTTACTGCAAGAAGAGAAGGAAGAAGATGGACGACTTGAATGAAGAGGGAGCGGTTTGTAGAATATTCTGTTGTGTAAAATTACTTCAGTATTGGCCTAATTCAAGCTGTCCCGTTGCTTACAGTTTTTAAAGAATGTATTATTAATTCATTCCTAGTTCATTTGATTTAAGTGCTGAACTCATGTTTTCAGGAATTATATAGTCACCATGGTGTAGTGGTTAAAAGTCAAAGCCAAAACCGGGATGACGATTTTCAGTGCTCTGGTACTTTGAGTATCGTTGAATATGTGAGTAATCATAGTCTAATTATTTTGCTTTCATGTAGTTGTGAATGCCACCCGTTAACTGTAGCCATATTACGAGTATAAGCAATATATGTAATTACGGATCATCAACCTTATGTCCACAAGCACCTTGTTACCTGCAGAAGTGTCCTGAGTGCACTCTAGAATGTTCACATATACAGCCAAAGGAGAGGGAGATGTCAGTGCTTATGCCTTGTGGTTTCTCATGTTTGGGACAGGGTTGAAGTACATGGAAGAATGCTTATGCAATATGTTAATTGTCCCATAACCGTAAAATGTACTGTTTTAAATTGCACATTTTTATGTAATGTCAATAATATTGAATCTGGCAATGGACAGGTGCATAGTGATTCTAGCATGAATTTCATATTGTGCAGTGTGATATTCTAATTTTGTTTCTTTACAGTGCAGCATCGGTAAATGTATTGAATGGAAGCCAACAGAGGTGTCGGTGGATTCAGAGACACATGACCAAGAATGGGCAATGGTCAATGCAGTAGGACGCAGGAATCTTCCTTCAAATGGTAAGTTACAACATTTTATTAAAAGTGTTATATTTTGGAACATTTCAGCCCAGCTGTTAACCCCCACATTGTTACTGACTTGTACCTGTAGTCACATTTCCCTTCAAATTTTAGTTAATGTTTCACATGTACCCAAAATGGATGATGGTAAAAAATACAAATTCTAATATTGGTGAAATTTCAAAGTTACAAAACCCCAAGTCATTTGATCTCTCACTCTAGCAGAACATAGATAATGTTTGAGAAGAAGGTGCTAAGGAGTGTGTTTGGACCCAAGAAAGAGGAAATAACAAGTAACTGGAGAAATGTACATAAGGAGGTCATTTTTTATTTTCTTCACTTAATTCAGATTATATCAAGATGGGTGGTGAAATAGGCAGGACATAAGGTTGCATTGAAAATTTATTGAAAGTATTGGTCAGGAACCTCAAGAGAAGAGACTGCTTAGGAAACCTTTACTTAAATGGAGGATAATATTAGAATGGATTATAAATGACATTAGAACATGGACTGGATTCAGCTAGCTCAGGATAGGGGCTTATGGTTAACATAGTAATAACCTTTAGATTTCTTAAAAGCTGGGATTTTTTTGAGTAATAATAATTAAACAACAGTTTTAATGTTTAAGGAAGATTCTATATCATGAAATTTGTTATCTTGTCAGTAATATTATGGTAATGTTGTCTTCTTTTAATTAGGAAGTAATGAAGGTCAGAATCGATGTCGATCAGTACGTATTGAATTGGCAGATCTTAAAAGTTTCTATATTACAAGAAATATGCAGCGGGTAACATTGATGCAGCGGGATGGAACAACACACAGTGCATTCTTCTTCCAGCATGGCAATGCTGACTGTTTTGTGGCAGCTCTGAAAGGAAACATTAAAACTATTAGGTGAGATACACCATTCAAGACATGCAACAAATTCAAAACATACATTTAGTATGGCACTTCTATGATCTTCACTGCTACTATTCTAGAATAACTTATGAGCCAAGAAATATTTAGAAATAGTCTTTATATAATTGATACTATGTACTTCATTAATAAGTGATGTTATTTTAAGACAGAATGATCTCTGTCATATCGACGAAGAAGCCCTGAACATTTTTCATGGACAGGTTAAAACTTATCTAAGTGTAGACTTACATTCTGTTTGATAAAAGATAAAATACATTTCCCTGTGGATGTAGTGTTATATAACTTAATTCTTGTTCTTAGATAGATAGATGTATCCTGTAACTCCTAAGTGGAGCATAGGGCCTCCTGTCGGAGGTTTCATAGTCTTTTAAAGCGTGCATTTAAGAGTAGCCCACTGACTGCACAAATTCTACTTCACTCCTGATTTGACAGCCAGAGCCATCTAGCAGTGAAGCAGTGAGCCAGGAGATACTTGGGTGAGAAGTGGCCGCTGAATTTTGCTTATGAAACATCTTGTATCATGCTCGCAAGGTTCTTTTACATGCCGTAAATCTACGACATGGGACCGCCGGCTTTACTTCCCCTCCGAAGGAAGTTGTGCTATGGATTTTTATCACCCTTAAAAATCCATCGACCTTGGCCGGGATTGAAGATTGGGTCCAGTGGCAAGCACGCTAACCACTAGTCCACCGAGGGTGACAATTCTTGTTCTTGGCTAATAGCTATTCAACGGGTAGCAGACAGTTAAAACATTCAGGAAGAATGCTGTTACAGAATGATGTATTATGTGTCAGAAAAATGATAAAGATTAATGATAATGGCACTGAGGATGATCTTCTAGATTGTGATGCTGTGGCATCTGCCAACTAATCTACACAGTGCCAAAACTCAGAAGATCATGATCATCATAAACCACAATCTGTATATTTTATACTTATCTGTTTGCATAGATCCAGGAAGGATAAGCATCTGTTCATAGTGCCAGATCAGCCGGAAAGTCAGGCGCTGAATCGATCATTTGCAGAATTGGATCTCTACACGGAGAACACATCAGATTTTGTGTGGAGATTTGTAAAAAACTTGCCTCACCGTCCATATGAATCTGCTTTAGAAGCTTTCTGCAAGGTTACTGACCTTTTGTGTAAGTACTTGACGTTAAGTTATAAGAATCAAACAAGCTTGTCAGTGTGACTTGAAATTTTTACTGTATCTCCTCAGAATGCTGCAGTTGCTGTTTTAGTTACCTTTACTTTTTTGTTGAAAGAGAGATGCTGGTACTGAATTTTAGTGGAGGTGAGTGGACAGTTTTTTAAATGTTGCTAATATATCCAAAATGAATGGAACAGGAACTAAACTTAAAATGAAAGGTGTCCTTACTTCGGACACTGCCATTCCATAATTTATATTAGTATGCAGTTTTTATTTCGTAGGTTTTTAAAATGATGCTGATGCAGCATAACAATGCGTATTACCAGCAAAAGTCATGCTGTTCCGAAGGTTTGTGAGAATTGACAGCATTATTTTGTTTGAGTGTGGCTGGTTTCCATATTCATGTACTTGGTCTGAGAGGCTTCTTTGATTAAATGTATTCCTTATTACAAGAATAAATTATAGATGGTTTATACGAGGCTCGTCGACAAAGTAAGTTTCCCTGGGGCCGTTTACAGAAACAAAACACAATTTCATGGAAATATTTATTGCAACAGATACAGCAAGTGTCTAGCTATTTTTCAACATATTCGCCACCGGAATTGAGACATTTGTCATACCGTGGGACCAACTTTTGAATACCTGTGTCGTAGAAGTCTGCCGCCTGGGATGGGACCCACTGTGCACCTCCCAGCTGAACTCCTGCAGGAGACTTGCTGTCTGTCGAGCCGTGTGCGGCCTAGCGTTATCCCTGACCGCACTTCACAGTCGGCGGGAGCTGGAATAAGAACCTCCATCTTCAACCGCTGCAACGATGCTACTGTGAGAACGCGGGAAGTGCCGTTAGTGCATGCGCCATGCTACGTCATTGCTCTATCACGTACGCACAGTCGCTTCGCGCAATATAAGGTTTGCTAGCTGTGGGACGAGTGGGAAACTTACTTTGTACATGAAAACAATTGTGGAAGAATGTACTCCAGTGGAGATACTGGGCCTACAATTTATGAGGCTGCGGTCGTGCTTGCATTGCATGGTCGGCAGGCGTTCTGTTGATGTGGGTGGGAGTTGTGCGCGTTCTTCTGGTGGGTGACTGGCGAATCAGTTTCAGTGCCGCTAGTAACAGTTAACTACGAATGTTTCTCATCACTAATACATGTTATTACATTAATTATTCTTACCTTAAATCACAGAAGATGTTCAAAGTGACTTCCTTGTGCTTGCAGGCAAGCTTCACATCTCATTAACATGTTTCAAAATACTCGACGAAGCTCTTCTTGGAAAATTGCCGAAATCACTTGTCGAATATTTTCTTTAAGTTTTTCTGCAGTGTGCGGATAAATTGTAAACGTTATGTATATTTAATACTTGGACCCTTTTTCCTCATAAATTGTAGACCTGGTACCTGTTTTCCAAATGCATTCCTTTTGGTCTAGTAGTACCTCTTAACCTTTAAACGACGGGCGTTTAAATGGTAAAGTGGTAGCAGCCCTACTGAGTTTTTTTTGCGGGTATTTAAACTTTTGTGCAGGCTCTACGGAAAACTTTAATATTATCTAAAGCAAACATGATAAAATGACAAAATAAAAGCCATATTTATGCGACAAGAACAGAGAATACACAGAGTTTTTTAAAAATGTTTGCTAGTAAACCAGCACGACAAAGTTGAAGAATTAAAATGCTGGAACATTATTAATTGCCGAAATATATACTAAATATCTATAAGTTTCTAAATTTTGAGTTTCTTTTACTTACATTTTGGTTGGAGGCTTTGTTGGTGAAGCGTTTTGCAGTTGAATACTTTTACAGCTGTGTCTTGGTGTGATATTCTAAGAAGCAGATTTTGTCCACACATAAACCCACCTCACATTTCTGACACTTCACACTGACTTTTCTTGTTACCCCGCAAGCTGAACACACGCGACATGCAGGCCATTAGATGGAACAGGCCAGCGCTTATTGCCAGTAGTGTCCAGTGGTGACTTTATTGGTAACATTTGCTAGCCTACCTGGTGGTCTGTGTACACATGGCTGTTGTTGTCCAGCATGTGTTAGCATATTTCTCACTAGGGCAAGTTGAAATTCTCTGTGTGTGATTTTCTTTCCACGACATGAAGAAATAATAATATAACTGTTCCCTCTAATTTAGTGGATTAGTGGGTTTGAAAATGAAGCCCAAACCCACTTGACATAAACAAAATTTATTGCTCTATGGTTATACGAGGCTCGTCCTTAAAGTAAGTTTCCCTGGGGCCGTTTACAGAAACAAAACACAATTTCATGGAAATATTTATTGCAACAGATACAGCAAGTGTCCAGCTATTTTTCAACATATTCGCCACCGGAAGTGAGACATTTGTCATACCGTGGGACCAACTTTGGAATCCCTGTACAAGGTTTATGCGAAAAAATTTCAGGGTTATGTCTTTTGTATAATTTATGCAAAGTCGAGCATAAATTTCCTGTAATGAATTGGATGTGGAAGGTCCACTTACCTCCTCCTGCTTTCCCCTTAAGTACTTTGTGATGCTCGCTTTCTTTGTAAACATTTCTGCTACAGAATAAAAGTGAGATGTCTGAAATATGCTATCGAAAATGTTTTTGTGCGCTCCCATATCAATAAGTAAGGCTACATGAATAATGTATACATCATTGTGCGAGTCATCCCAGTAAAAATAGTGATTAAAATGGAATCAGCATGTTAAATGAAGCCTTAATTTATTTTTTCGTCCCTTGTCATATTTTACGTGCTTCCTCTAAATACTGAAACAACAAATATGAAAACACAGCGTTATAATTGTACGAGGCGCGTCCTCAAAGTAAGTTTTCCTGGTTCCGTTTACAGAAACAAAACACAATTTCATGGGAATATTTATTGCAACAGATACAGCAAGTGTCCAGCTATTTTTCAACATATTCGCCACCGGAATTGAGACATTTGTCATACCGTGGGACCAACTTTTGAATACCTGTGTCGTAGAAGTCTGCCGCCTGGGATTGGAACCACTGTGTGACAACCATCTCCGCCTCTCTTTCATTCTCAAAACGCTGACGCTGACCGGACAGGAATTTCTTGAGGTGTAGGAAAAGATGGAAATCACTGGGAGCGAGGTCCGGGCTGTAGGGTGAATGATTAAACACCTCCCAGCTGAACTCCTGCAGGAGACTTGCTGTCCGTTGAGCCGTGTGCGGCCTAGCGTTATCACTGGCCGCACTTCACAGTCGGCGGGAGCTGGAATAAGAATCTCCATCTTCAACAGCTGCAACGATGCTACTGTGAGAACGCGGGAAGTGCCGTTAGTGCATGCGCCATGCTACGTCATTGCTCTATCACGTACGCACAGTCGCTTCGCTCAATATAAGGTTTGCTAGCTGTGGGACGAGTGGGAAACTTACTTTTGGGACGCGCCTCGTAGTTTCCGGTTGACAGCTCAGGGTGAACTTGTCAGGACCCTAGAGAAAGTGATTCAATTTTTGCAGCCTCTAAAGGAGGCCAAAAGACGTAGCCAAGTCTCCTTACAATTTTGCAAGTAATTACGTTCCCCACAAGGAACGTTCGTAGGGCTGAGTACTCAACTTACCGTTCCCGACAAAGAAAGGAAGTAGGATAAAGGTTAACATAATTTGTGGCAGTGGAAATTTTTTTGTCTTATTTATTAAGACAGTGGACAGTCTACTTCTTGTTCGTCCTCCTTCTCCTAAGAAGTTTCTGTTTCATATCTCACTAAAGAAAATACTAAGCCATTGTTACAGACCAAGCTGTTAGCATAATGCTGCCATAATTGTAATAATTTATGTAACAGATAAAATTGATCACAAGTAAAGGTAGTATTGATTACACAGATTAAACCAACTTCATTTTGTTTGTTCATGTCAATAGTATTTAGGCCACCAGAGCAGCGGAGAGAAGAAGAAGTTGCAGAGCTGCTAAATAGAAGCCTAACCCTGGATGAGTCACCTGCTAATGTTGCTGTAGAAGAATATGCAGTCATACAACTCGGTAATGGGCCGATTTTGCCGCCTCGCCCCCCCGCTCCTCGAGGCCCGCCACTTACTGTGGAACAGTGGACACGGTTTCAAGATAAAGATGGCCGCATCTTAGAAGTGGAAACTCTGAAAGACATCATATTCAGAGGGGTGAGCTATTCATATGGAGCTCTTTATGAAGTAGTTTTAAACAGTCCCATTTTGAATACAGTAACAGAAATTTCAGACCCAGTGTATATTTTCACTTTTCTCGTCATCATCATATTGGCCATAAAATCATGAAGAATGTAACTTTGGCATCAGATCATCCTTGAAGACTGCAAGCCATTTAAAATATTCCTTTTTGTTTTGTGTAAAAAGTTCATTATCAAGAAAAAACATATCATTCAACTTCAGTGTATCACTGCTTGTGTGCGATCCAGGTAATTGTGAGTGTCACTATATTAACCCTGGAGTTAAAATCTGGCTTTCAGCCATAGTACAGGCATTTAAATCTACTATTTCTGTTTGGTGAAAGTTATTGTTATTATTCCAGTAATTTCTTGCCTTCCCTCTTGCTTTCTTTCTTCAGAATTTTCTAACTAATATATTTCTTGGCTGTCCCGCGCCGTAGCCGCGCGGTCTGAGGCATCATGCTTCGGAATGCGCTTTGGTTCGAGTCTCGGGAAAAGAAATTTCTCATGAGATTTTTGACCAGTGTATGGGACCGGTGCCAACCCAGCATCGTGAGGAAATTGGGGAGCTACAATGAGTAGCGTAATCCGGTCATGGAAACTAGCAGTGGCTGGGGGGTCGTCGTGCTGACCACACGTCACCCTATATCTGGTTGGATGATCGTTCACCTCTGCTTAGACATGTGAACGTGAGGCCAGCTAGTCGGCTTTGGCTCTCAGAGGGCTGTTACGCTACGGGTTTATTTTATATTTCTTAGCTCTACCATGATTATAGTCTACCCCAGCTTGTTACCTTCATTTATTAATTCTGACAAATACGGTAAACAGAGCAAACAGCCCTTCATTCATCTACAAGACTTGCATTTAGATATTATTCTCAAGAAGCTGGTATATCTCAATAATGTTACTGGTACAGGAAGTTTACAATCCATATTTTAGCTGCTGTGGAAATCTAAAATGTATATTATAACTAATTTATTGTGTAATACATGTCTTTAGCTTATAGTTGTTTAGGTATGTAGCAAACATAAAATTATCTCAGTACGTTAAACGAGAATGAAGAATAATAAAATAAGACAAGTTTCTTCACCTTTGAGAAGTGTAGTAAGATATAAGGTTACTTCTACACAAAGGTGCGAGTTTTGAAAATATGAGTCTACATTTTGTAATATCAATTGAAAACTTTAACAAGATGTCAGATTAATTGCACATTATGTAGCTTAAAGGATTTGCATCACAATGTGTACTGCCACAGTCACCAGGTGGTGCATATAGGAAGGCATCAAACTGCCCAAGTGCGATTGTATTAGTAAGTATATCAGCGTTGTTTGTATAGGGAGTGGAGCCTCATCTTCGATATGAAGTGTGGAAGTTCCTCCTGGGGTACTTCCCATGGGATTCGACGCACGCCGACAGACAGAAATTACGAAAACAAAAAGTGGAAGAATACTTTCAGATGAAGTTACAATGGCGAAGTGTAACTCCAGGTCAAGAACAGAGGTTTTCTGATTTTCGCGAAAGGAAAAGTCTTGTTGGTGAGTAGTGTTTATGATTTGGCCACAAAAGATAGTAGAACTCTGGTAGCCAGATCTGATACCAAAGACCACCATTGAATATCATTATGATACAATTCTATCCACCTTCTGTCTTCACATCTTGTTTTTGTAAGACTGTCTTAATGTCATCCTCTGATCTACAGTTTCCCCACCAAAATTCTGTATGCATTTGTATCCCTTGTCATGTCTCGTTCATCATATCTTGATTTCTGACCTAGATCATAAAAGCTTTGTTCGTAATGCAACTGAAATTGAGGTATGGTATGAGGTCTTCTTTGAACAGTGGGTAGTTGGTCATCAGATCAAAAAATGTCCTTTTGCTCATCTGCCTGATGCATGTTACATTAATGTCCTTGTTATCCTTCTTCATGTACTTGGCCCGGAAGATTTGGGAGGCTGTGACGGGAGGAGACGAGTGCATACAGGATTTTGGTGGGGAAATTTTCAGAAAAAAACCACTTGGAAGGATAATATTAAGGTGGATCATAGAGAGATGGGTTTAGCAGATGGGGATGGATGAACCTGTCTTACAACCGTGTCCATTAGGTCCATTGACTGGTTTGGTATTGATGGTATAGAAACTCCTTCAAAGGGTAAGTTGTTTCGTTAGTTGGTCACTGTCATACTTTGCCTGTTAGTATTTTCTTTCATAATGATGAGTTCATTATTCTGTTACAATGTAATATTGAGGTATTTTTACTTATAATTTTGCTTTGCTAATATGTTCCACAGAGAAAGATGTAACCAGGACAGACCGCACAGTCCAGTTCTTTGCCGGGGAAAACAACAAAAACCTGCAGACTCTGTCCGACATTCTGATGACGTATGTCATGTACAATTTTGATCTTGGTTACGTACAGGGAATGAGTGATCTGCTTTCACCAATTCTCTGTCTCATGACTGATGAAGTAGATGCCTTCTGGTGTTTTGTGGGCTTCATGGACAAAGTGGTAACATATAATATCATCATGTATTTACATATATTTGTATAGTTCTAGAAGAAAAATAAGCACACAAATTGTAGTTTTCAGAATGGATAATGCTATCTAATGCATGTATTTATGTATGAATTAGCAGAATGTGAAGTCTGGGGTATTGCTGGAATATTCAGATATGTAATTACAGGTAACCCAAATCATAATCATTGATTTTATTTCAAATGAATGAACAAATGCTTCATACATACATACATCTTTATTACATTTCTTGCTCACTCAGGAACAGAGTATACAAGTGGGTAATAGGACTTTGTACTTATGTTATGTGACGTGAAGACTGACATTGAAAGTGTTTTATAAGGGTCGTACATTGTTCTATATTTTCAGTGTAGCAACTTTGAGTTGGACCAAGCTGGTATGAAGCAGCAGCTCCAACAGTTGTACTGCCTGTTGTCAGTGACTCTGCCTGATCTGGCTACATATTTGGAGAAACACGATTCTGGGAACATGTTCTTCTGTTTCCGTTGGCTACTGGTATTGTTCAAACGGGAATTCTTACATCAAGACATTATGAGACTCTGGGAGGTGTTATGGACGGACTTGCCTTGTCCAAATTTTCATCTTCTGTTCTGTGTTGCAATTCTAGACTCACAACAGCATATTCTTACAGAGAATAATTATGGATTTACTGAGATATTGAAGGTAACTGGCCAGATATACCATATTTAAGTACATAATATACATTTTTTCCTGAAATTTAATAAATTTTGAGTGTTGTGCTGTACGATGCAGAATGGATAGGATAAACTCTCTGCTACTGAATTGGTCCGCGAATCCGGAAAGGTCGGAAATCACCGGAAAGATTAGTTGCGGTGATTACTAACATCATGCTTCATGTATGTTTTTACTTTTCTTTCAGCACATCAATGATCTGTCATTGAACATTGAATTGGATTCAACTGTAAGTAAAGCAGAAGGAATTTTTCACCAACTGACATCAGCTGTAAAGTTGCCTGATGTTGCAAGAAAGATTATTGGGCTGGATCCCCTTGGAGATCCTGATGGTGAGGACAAAAATGATTCAGCTCAGGCAACAAATGTCGACAGAGGATTAAAAGTTGAAGAGGGTCCTGAATCACTGGAAACTGTTACATACGAACCCAGTACAGGAGAGGTATCATTTGAGCGATCCCTCAATCTGAATTATCTGTAAAGTGATCAGATTGTTAGAAGTTGTGTTTAAAGGGGATATTATGATTTTAAAATATTTTAAGTGGAAAGCACATAAATTATTTATCCATGTTTTGAACACTTCATATTTTGTAACTGAATGTTATGTATATAAATTGTAACATTTTCATTTATACAGTGATAATGGGCTTTTTAGATTTGGACTCATGTTTCAGTACTCACTGAAATTGATTCAAATATCAGAGTTCAACATTAATATTGTCAGGATGCACTCAAAAAATCCTTAGTTTAAGAATTGTAGATTCTTCATTGTTTTCATCAATATACTGGATGTATCCGGATACTACGTGCAGCAAGTAAGACTTGCTCCCTATTGTTAGAGCTTTTTTACAGAAAGAATTAGTTGAATGAGACCAGAAAATGATGTGGCTAGTCCCACCTTATTAATATACAGTCGTGCACACTGGCAGATAAAACAGCAACAGCATGAAAAAATAATAAAATATGATACCAGATGCATCACCACTGTTTGAATTGTACTCGTCACCAGAGTCCAAAACTACCATAATGGTACATTGAAATGCTAACGGGTTTTTTATTCGTATGCATTAGAAAACCTTTGTGTACCACTTTGGTTTAATAAGGACAACAATTTCAGTACACTCCACTCCTTACTTATTGCTGTTGGAAGATCAGGCTTTTTGTTTCATCCGATGGCACGATTCGGCTCACATGAGTAATGTTGCTAGGTCTACTGCTGCATTTTGTGTATCTCTACATGGCACTTTGTGCTTCCCCAGTCATATCCTCAAAAACAAGAATTTTGTAAAAAAAAAATGGTGCACGTTATTTGGATAACTAGAATGTTTTGCTTAAATACTGTTGTCTCTTCATAATTACAGTTGTATTAAAGAATATATTTTTTGTAACTTATACTTTGTGTGATACTTCTATATTTGGAAACAAACAGGTTAATCCTTTCTTCTTTTTATGTCCTTGGCCATTATTTTAATGGTGTAGGTGCTGTCAAAAATGCTAACTTTCTTCCTTTACTTGTTGCTTTCCCCAGCCAGTACTTCATCCCCACCTATTTCTGCTCCTGTGGTATATGAAAACTACAGTCAGCCATTTCATTGTCACAACCTTCATCTGACGCAGTAATAGTCTCTAGTCGAGAGAACCTATTATGCAAGCTCATTATTTTGCAGAGACTAATAATGTGCCATCTCCAGGAAAGACAAGTAATTTGAAATGGAACAGTACTGTGTGTGATCTTCCACATAACTAACTTTACAACTGAATCTTTCTCATTATGTTATTTCAGTTACATATTAGAACTAAATTGGAGTCCGCACTGGCCGTGCGGTCTCTGGGACCGTGGGTTCGATCCTACTCAAGCCATGGATATTTGTCCACGTTTTTCTGTGTTGTACTGTCCTGTGTATAGGTAGAGGCCTTGTGACAGGCCAATCCCTCGTCCAAGGAGTCCTACTGAATGTCAATAGATCAAGCCAACGAAAAGTTGGGACCCGCAGTGCCTAGGCACTTGAAGAACGGGTCGTTCCCAGTATTAGAACTAAATTATGCAATTCACCTGTTACTTAATCCTCTTAGGTCCAAATATTTTAGTGCCCTGTTCTGAAACATCCTCAGTCTGTGTTCTTCCCTTCATGTGAAAGATAAAATTTCACACCCATACTAAATGACACAAAATAATGTTTTGTATGTGACTGATATCACTGATATTTCTCAATAAAACAGGTATGATAATTGGTCCCTTCCAGTTCTCTGTCAGAATTTGTTCAGTGACTGGCATTTTGTAGCTCTTTAACTTTTCAGTACCAGTCTCACTTTTTTAAAATTGTAATTAATTATGTTAGGAAATATTCATTAACACAGGACATTCTGGTTTCATTAAGTAGCAATGATACGATTGTTTCTTGGGTCATTTAATGACAAATTTTCAATGTCATGTCTCATGTAACAAAAGACAGAAGGTTGAATGAGTTATCTACTTTAAGGTACTATCCCATTATTTTACTTGCAGAAACTGAAGAAAACCATAAAACTTGTCAGGACACCATGACTCGAGAGGAGTGTAAACTTCTCTATGTTCAGTGCAATAACATTAAACATCACTAATTACTTATGTAATACATGTAAACTTAAACTGCTTTTTTCTGTTTGAGAATGGTTAGGGCACAGATAAAGAAAGCACTATTTGTCTCACTCTTAGCTACTTCCACTACGATGTAACTTCAAGTTTCACTGCTATTTCAGAAACATAGAAAAGTTTACAAAGCCAGAACTCAAAATATGCGTCACTAAACAGCTTTATTACTCTTAGCTAATGTATGATCAGCAGTGTCTTATAAGAGCATAGACAACATTGAATTTCTTTCTACACACTTTCACACACGATGCCTCAAAAATGTTTACGGGAATGCTTTTTAAGACTACTTGATCTTGCAAACTTCCTATTACACACGTTACAGGAATGTGGTTTCTCTTCTACATGAACCAAGGTATGCAACTTCAGATTACTTCTAGTGTTAAATCTCTTATTGCATATCTCGCAAACATGGGCCTTTTCACCCGTATGGATCAGGTAATGCTTTCTTACGCTGTGGGGTTGAGTAAAACGCTGATGACATATTTCACAAGAGTAAGGTTTCTGTCCTGTGTGTACACCAGTATGTTTCTTCAAATAACCTGGTGTTGTGAACCTTTTGTTACACACTTTACAAACATGGCGCTTTTCACCCGTGTGAATGAGCATATGTACTTTATAATTACTAAGATCATTGAACTTTTTGTTGCATATGTTACACTCATGGTGCATTTCTCCTGTATGTTTAAGTGAATGTCTTTTGAGGTATAAAGACTTGGAAAACAATTTATGACACTCGGGGCATTCGTAAGTTCTTTCATTTGTGTGGATACGTAAATGTTCTTTGAGGTTACTTGAACGGTTAAACTTCTTATGGCACACGTTACATTCGTAAGGTTTATCAGATGTGTGTGTAACTAGATGGTCTTTGAGGTTACTAGCTCGAAGGAATTTCCTGTCACACATGTGGCATTCATGAAGTCCTTCTCCTGTATGAATGAGAGAATGTAATTTAAAATAATTATGATGACTAAACTGCTTATTGCATTCTTTGCACACAAAAGGTTTAGATGTAGCTTGTACATTAGATTGTTTTTCATGACTGCTAGCTCTGTTCAAGGATTTCTTACACACTTTACACATATTCGGATCCTCAAAAGCAGTAAGAAGAAAATGATCTGTAAATACGTCAGCATCACTAAACTTTTCACTGCATGTTTTGCACAGCTGATCATTTGTGACTTGTTTATCGTTATCATTGTCTTCTGTTGAAGAGAGGTTTTCTTGCGTGCAATTTTGCCGAGTGGCCGGATCTCCCGAACTGTATTAATCAGAAAACAATTTTAGTGTAAATATGGCATACCCAAAATATTCTTTAAGCACATAAACAAACACACATATCGACATGGAGATATAGAAATGTGTGTATATATAGATGTCTCACAACTGATCTGTCATAGATCAGGGTTGATTTTGAAGATCATTTCAAGTAAAAAATCTCAATACACTGCCTTGAAACACCATATCACCATAATTGTTGGGAATATGACACATGCACATATGCCTGTTCCATAAACAGCCACCTTGTCCTCATTCCAAGAGAAAGCCAGGGAGTGAGTTGCATGCAACTTTGTTAGTGAATGCACTGTAGCGCCTCTGGATTCACCCAAGTATTTTATGCATACATAATTGAATTACTTGTTTTTAAACTTCTAAAATTAGTGATATTTGACAAGAGACCACAGGACCAAATACAGAGCGAGACTCCACATTTAACAGGCTAGCCATATGAGATGTAATCTTTCAAGTATTTATTTTCCTTTTAAGTTATACATACTTGCTGTATCATATTTGTAAGGCAAGATGGCAAGAGTGTGGGTTCATAGATATGGTCAAAGTGACTTAAAAGATGAAGAGCAAGAGCTTAGACCTTATACTCACTTCATGCTTTCAAAACCTCCACATTCCCGCTGTTCCTCTGTACTGGGTTCATTCTTTGTTTCCTCTTTATCTTCCTCAATATCCTGACAGGAAAAAAGTAATAAGTTATGTGGACAAATAATTATTTATTTTTTCAGTAATGGTAAGAAGTCATGGAAACTGTAAAGAAAAAAGTGAACACCATGCAGAATATAATAATAACTCCAATCTTATGGCTGAGTGGATTGGCAGCACTGTGGTATTTTGGAATGTAATAGTTTTAAAAGGTAGAGTAAGTTAATACTTAAAAATTAGAAAACTGTACAAGCCAGCAGTTTAACCCACCTTAATTTCACATTTCACTTCAGAGAAAACGTAAGAAACTTCTGTTTCTTCGTTGTCTGTATCGGGAACCTCTATATTACACTGAGAAGATAATACATCAGATTCACTGTCTGAAGTAGGCTCCACTTTAATATCCATGATGTGCTGTTAAATAAACCATCAGTTTATTGTTTAATCAGAATTTAACTTCTTCAATACAAGTTAATTAAGTTTCTTATTACATGAGTGTAAAATACAAAATTAAAAGCTAGTGCTTGGTACATAAGTTGTTAAAAGGTGGTTCAATCCATTTCTGGATTATTTTTTCTGAAAATATGATTAAAAAATTGACAGTGGAACCACGGTTCCGGAGAATCTGACATAAATACGTCTCTGTATTTAAATTATATTTAAGCAATAAATACAATGAAAGGAAGGTAGCTGAATGTAATGTCAAAATTATCTAGTCTACGACGCACTTCTTCTACAAGCGATTCACAGCTCAGCTCTTTCTGCAATAACGAAAGCGGATTGTTGACTGCAGTAATGTAACCATTGTTGTCGATTTGTTGATATGGATCCTACACCTTTTCACTCCACGTTTTCCTTTCACTTTTTGCCAGATGTATTTACGTCAAACTATATTTTTAATTTCACATTTGAATATACTCACGGATATAAAATTACTGATGTGTATTGTGATGAATCATTTGCCACTGGTTATAAAAATTAACTTACAACCACGGCACAAAATGACCCTGCAGCCAGAATGGAAACAGAACATTTGCTACAGAAGCATAAATGTCCTCCTAGATACATGCAATATACTGTAAAAAATATATAAATGCACATGGCTTGTATAAGTACAGGAGTCCATCTGATATATATATATTTTTTTTTTCTTCATGACCCAAATTAATGAATTAATGACAAGGAAGAGGATATATTGTTGACAGTTAACTTAATATTTTTTTTAATAAAAATCACCTATCTGAGACATCACAGAATAACCAAGTAAGCTGTTAAGGTTTATCAACTATGATGGTAATTTTGTATCTAATGACTGGAACTGGATGATTATGTGCAGTGACCAGAAAACAATGTGCAGGAAACACGTGCACTGCTGTTCAGAAGAACTGCAGAAACCAAATGAAAACCTGTGTTGACAGTCAAGTCCAATACTGTGGCTAAACTGAGAGTACCTACTAAATACAAGTCAACAATATTACAGTTTCAGCTAATCTGTTCAGTATTAAGGTATATTAAATCTATTTGTATTAAAATAAGTGATATTTCAATTTATTTTCAAGTAAAATTAAAACATAAATGTGCAGATAATGGTTATCTGAAATTTTTAATATCAGTATTGTGTTAATTAATTATAGTAGAAGCTCATGTTTGTGTAAAGTAGAACCTGACCACACTGTAAAAATTTAAAAATATGCACTCACTTTCCCTCAGGCACACCATTCTTCCTATTAATATAGACTTAGTATGCATGCATGTGTGTATGCACATACACACACACAATCATAAAGTTGTTCTCAGGCTTATGCATCACACCACAAAGACACATCGAAGAGTGGAAATATAGCTCCATGATGGATGTGAGTGGTCAACATCATACTCTGAAGAAGAGCCTTTGGTACTCTGGTAACCAACGGATAGGGTCCAGAACCAGTCTGGACATAATGGCAAAGAAAAAATCCTTGCCAGTGCAGGAAAATGCACAAAACACATACACATGCATGCACACACACATATTACACCGTGTGGCTCAAATGTCACAATGTGTTTTTGCAATTCTTAATATGTTATGTTTTTGTTAAGTGACACTTACAAATTGCCCTTTCATGGATATGATGTTCAGAATGTAGTACAAATCTAATAACAATACATTATTCTTAGAAAATACATACAATCTGTAAGTTAGTCAAGAACTGTTTCTACTTTTACAAAACCAGAAGGTTCATTACTGTGTTTACAAGTGTCATAAACCTTTGCATAAAACAAATTTTGAAAAGGCAAGTTACACGATTATGACAATGAAGACAGAAGATACCTAAATACAAGGGATCATTATTAAATCCTAAGCTCTCCAACATACTCAATGTTGAAATACTGTAATATCTGTCACACCCTATCTACAATTAGTCGTCCATTTTGGTAAAGCCAAATGACGTATATTGCTCAAATATTATATTAGGACCATTTTAACAAGTGTAAAAACTAATATATACGTATTATACGCATGTCATATATGGATAAAGTTGAAGAAGATACAGCAAATAATATTTACACTTCAAAAGCAAGATTAAATTACAGCGAAAATACAGAGGAAAATTTTTTGTAAAACAAAACACTTACATGAGCACAATCAAATGTGTAAGAACAAGAACGCCGATCATATAAAATCACAGAAATAAACAATGTAAAAAAGTGTGGTTTGAAGCCACACCAAACAATGCTGTAAAACTACATGCAAAGAAATAAAACCATCTCGGGAACGACATAAAACAACAGAAGAAAATGCTCAAGAACATATACCGCTTTCCTTTGTCTATTGCTCTTTCCAGAGCATGGATTGCCTATATTGGTATCATCTGTGCCTAAAGAACTGATACTGATTTGAGATCAGACCACCAGAGTGTAGTCGTATTGGTATCAACAAGCGAGGTACGCATGGACTAAGGACATCTTTCATGAGTAGCTTGTACGTTTATCAAGTAACTCTAATTCATTGAGGAGAGATGTCGCGGATGCATGTTATCCGATGTAAGTGTGAACCTTTATTCTACGGATTCTAAATCTTGACACTAGATGGAGGAGCAGTTCATCTACCGGCGGGGTTTTGTTCTGCGCGCTATGTGAATGGAATGCAAGAGAGACGGAAAATATTTTTTTTTGGAAACCTATTAGAAAGTGGGGGCTTGAAAGAATGAACCAGAAAGAATTTCTGGACTTTTTAATAACTTGGATGCAATGGATGAAGATGGATGGAACTTCCTCAGGATCTTGTCCAATGGAGAGCTTTGTTATTACCAATATTTAACCTCCCAGTTCAGTTACAAAAGGTTGGTTCAATAGTTAATCTGTCAATTAATTTCGATTATAGAAGGTGTAAATTGCATAAGATAAGATATCCTCTCTTCGAATATTTCACCGAGAAACAGAATTAGGAATTAAGTGAAGAAATCTTTTGGT
>NW_019059682.1:589494-611779 GCF_000696155.1 Zootermopsis nevadensis
TTGTTGCCTCCATCGTCAAGGCGAGTCACTGCCTTCCAATTCATCACATACTCTCCGTTCATGAACTTATTTATGCTACATAATCTTTGCAGTTAAAACAGTGTTCTTAAATATCATACGAATCTATCGGTGTTATATAATCCTTGAAATTTGTATTTAAATAACATAAGAATCGACGGACTCTTTGAAATTAAAAAAAGTTTAATTAAACATTTTGAAGAATATGCAACAAATATAAGAAACGTGTTTATTTAATTCGGTACAGCATCAAATTTCGAGCAGTGTTTGAAATAAGTTGGAAATATTAAATTATTTGATTAAAATATGTAAACCAGGCCTGCCCTCTTCCTGAAGTCAAGACCAGGTTGTGTGGTAGCCCATGTAAACGCATCAGTCATTTGTCGGGAGTCAGACGCGGATTACAACTCTGTCGGAATTAGCTTGTATCCATACCTGATGTACCTGGTAAGTTGGTCAAGGCCACTGCAGCTTCTGTTTCTAAAACTTCAGTTTCGGCCCGCAAATCTGTAAGATTTAAGTATTAATCACTCATGCATATGAATTTACTAATATTTTAGGAAATAAAGTCGACAGATGATTTGTGATCTAAAGTTTACAGGGCGACTAGCATTACTAAAGTCTTCTCGTGCTATCAGCAGATGTGTCAGGGATCATTTCTGCCCTTATTACCAAGGCTTTGAAGTTAACACACGCATTATAGCTTTCATCATGATTTTTAACGAGCTGACACGATTATCAGGGTTATGATGGGTGAGTTATATGATAGCCCTGATGATGTAGGTATTTGAAACGTCTTCTATTTTTAACCAACTTACACTATTGGTAGCCCGAGAAGACTATTTTTTTACTGATGACATTTGAGGACGAAGTTCTAGATAGTTGAAGATTTCCGTCTTCTGGGTTGTTGCGCTGTTTAGGCTGGTCGATGTTAACCAACGTTTCAGAGGTCATACTGCCTCCGTCATCAGGGCCCTGATGACGGAGGCAGTATGACCTCTGAAACGTTGGTTAACATCGACCAGCCTAAACAGCGCAACAACCCAGAAGACGGAAATCTTCAACTATCTAGAACTTCGTCCTCAAATGTCATCAGTAAAAAAATAGTCTTCTCGGGCTACCAATAGTGTAAGTTGGTTAAAAATAGAAGACGTTTCAAATACCTACATCATCAGGGCTATCATATAACTCACCCATCATAACCCTGATAATCGTGTCAGCTCGTTAAAAATCATGATGAAAGCTATAATGCGTGTGTTAACTTCAAAGCCTTGGTAATAAGGGCAGAAATGATCCCTGACACATCTGCTGATAGCACGAGAAGACTTTAGTAATGCTAGTCGCCCTGTAAACTTTAGATCACAAATCATCTGTCGACTTTATTTCCTAAAATATTAGTAAATTCATATGCATGAGTGATTAATACTTAAATCTTACAGATTTGCGGGCCGAAACTGAAGTTTTAGAAACAGAAGCTGCAGTGGCCTTGACCAACTTACCAGATAGTTATAGTTCTAAATAGATTAAACGACAAAAGACAGGGAAGTACATAATCAAAGGTTCCGTAATTAATTATTAAATATTCTTAATTTTATTACAATCTATACTACTCTTTATTTTTAAACAATATTACATGGTTATACGTTTCGATATTTATGCGTCATGTTCAGGACATGGACCAATTTGACAGAATTACATCTAGGTTTGAATAAGTTTCATTTATAATACAGAATGTGCCTAGCTACTGAAGTAAATCAATAATGGCCTGGAGATGGTGAAGGAGATGTATAAAATTCGAATCATGTAACCATAACACGAATTTTCTTTTAAAATAAGAGTTGTGTAAATGTTAATGATATTAATATTTAACAATAACTAGAAGCAACATGAATGCCTATATACAAGAAATGCAAAATTTATACTCGTCACCTACACGATATTTCATCAACAAACAATCTATGGATAACATTAATCCAAAGTTTCCTGACGAAGCTGTGGTGTTAAACTGATACATTTTCCTTACACGCTTTTCATTAAATAAACGTTTCGGAAGCTGGGCTCCATCCACTGGACTCAATGGATTATGTTTAATGCTATTATCTAATTAAGAAACCAATGTCAGCTTCGGAAAAGTAGTACAAAGTAAATAATTTTAAGAAATAAGTTTCAGTAGGACTTGAGATACTCACGGCGGTGAGTATGAAGATGTCTGTCTTCTGGGTTATAGCGCCATTTAGTCTGGTGGTTTATCGACATTTTAGATGTCCAACCATCGCCCTGATGATGAAGGCAGCAAGGACCTCTGAAAAGTTTGTAAAATTCTATCAGACTACACAGTGCTACAACTTAACAGAAAAGTATATCCTCTGATTCTCGAATTAAAACATCTTAAAAGACAGATACGACCTGCTTATTACACTTTTATTTTAGGTACAATGAACTTACCACCGGCGCTGCAATTGGCATAAGGATGAAGCGGGTAGACGATCCTTCGGGTTTAACAACAGCCATTCCGTATGAACACTGTGTCAACAGGTCTTTCAGGAACGTCATTTTCCCCACACCTTCATACTTATCATTCCAGGCATCATCCACCAACTGGGAATACGGTGTATAGAGTTCGACGTCAATAATTGGTTCATCTCGAAGGGCTCTTGGCACTTCAACCAACAGTTTAATTGGAATATCATCATTATGACAGTGATATGATAACCATGCAGGAGAGGACATGAAACTCCTTTCTTCTTCCCGATGACATCTGAAGAATCTGTTGTTGTCTGGTTCAGATGATGTCTTCTCGTAATATTCTTTAATGTTTTCGGAAGGATGGAGGACATTTTTAAAAACAAGGACAGGGTATTTATTTTATGATAGTTCCTTGATAACAGTGGGACAATGAAAAGGATTACGTGTCTTTCCGGAAGTTTCTGGGGAATTCTTAGCGGTTTCTTTAGAAGCTACTGGTATATTATTAGAAACATTCTGAGCAGCAATATCAACTTCTGGAACGTTATTTTGAAGATTTACAAGCACTGGTGTTACTTTGGGGTCATTTTGAGGAGTATTATTTACAGAAGTTTGGAGGTTCATAGGGTCATTCTTAGAATCAAATGGTAATTCTGCAGAAATTTTATTGTTATTTACAAACGCGGAGAAATTCTGAGGTTTATTTTGAGAAACAAATGTTACCGGTACTTCTGTGGGATTTATAGGAAATTTGTCTGCCACAGAAGAAATCTGAATAATCTGGGAAGTGAGTGGTACATTTGGAACATATGAATAAGCATTTTCTGTTGTTGTGGAAAATTGAGGAGTATTCTGAGAAGTGTATGGTTCTTGTAGGACATTTACATTAAGAACTTCAGGAACGAATGCTACTTTGCGAGTATTCCGTATTACGTAGGGGGAATTTTCAATATGATATTTAGACACTAAAGGAATTTGCGGTGCATTCTGAGAAATAAATGGTACTTGAGGAGCATTTGTATGAGCAGGAATCAATACTGGAACATTCTGAGTGGTAATGGGGACTTGTGGAGTATGTTTAGGACCTGCAGGTGCAGATAAAGTTGGAACAAACCTGATAAGTGATTTTGAAAGTGCCGGTGCGGGCATTAATGACATTAGTGGGATTTTTTCGTAAGTGTTAACGTAAGGTTAAATGCGCGGATGAACAGGGGCAGACGCTTTGTCAGTGTTAGTGCGAGAAATGTGCCCCTGAGGTGTTTTGACACTCTGAGTAGTCGTGGGTATTGTTGCAACGTTAGGTACAGTAAAGTGAATGGGATTTTGTTCTTGAGAATTCTGAGTTGCACACTGTAACTTTGGATCCTTTTGTTGCTGCAATACTCTCTGAGTTTTAGGACTTACAGGTTTGCATTGAGACGTTTTGGGAAGATTTTTATTGGGTAACTTGTGAATAGTATCATATTCTGAATATACAGGAGGATATATGTTAGGATTGTCTGTTGTTGGCGCTGCGAAATGTAAGATATGTTGTAAATTAATGTCAATTATATAATTATTTAACTGAAAGCACAGTAGCAACTAAGTTTATCATGGGATTTAACGGTAAATGACTTGATATTCTATGTACAGTGCATTTAATTTATGGATTTTATTTTTTCTCAGAATGAAAAGCCATTGTTACTCTGAAATTTGCTTTTTAGTTTTTGTAACAGAAATGCCATATGCTCTTTGAGGAAGAAATCGAAGAATTAGATTGTATTTATATGTGCTTGAAGCTCCTTTGTATTAATTCTTTGCATTTTTTGAACATCTCGTCCATGCAGAAATATTTTCACATGGATATGGAAATTTAATTCAAAATTCTGCGCTAAAAATATTTATAAATGCGTTACGAAAGCAGACTTCTTTCAACACTACTGGAATTCCCTCTAAGGTATATTATTTTCTATTGTATATTCAAAATGTAAGAATAAAATTAATTCAAATATTTACAAATACATGTCCGAAGCTGTCATGGATCTTTTCTATAATACTTACAATCAATGTTGGCAGCCATGGCAACGGCTGCCACTAATAGCAGGATCCAAATTTCCATCGTAATATCACGTCACAAAACAGTATTCTCCTCATTTCGGTAGATGCTCCTATTTATATACGCGTTTGTCTGAACATGGTATTCGTTAAGGACTTTCCATGGTCGCAGTCAGATAAAGACCTAATGATCACACCACAAGCATTTTGTATAGAAAACACATTTATAAAAACTCTGTTAAAGCAGAAACAATTGGCGGTTGCAGAGTTAATGCAATTTATTCAATCATAGGTTATTTAATGGCGCTGCCTCAGATTGTGAGGTTATTTAGCGTCAGAAGGTACGAGAAATGGATAAAGTAGACGTAAAATGGCTTGCGAGTAGAACGCTAACAAACATTTAATTTTTTTCAGTGTTGTCGTTTTTAGTTTAACAGTACTTCTTTAACTATTTAAGTTATGCACAATGGAATGAAAAGGTGACGGCAACTAATTGATTTGGATGTACAGATGTAGCAGAAGGAAGCTGTCGTGTTCTTTTTAAAGGTACTGTACCATATATTGTCTGAGGAAGTGAAGATAACCACAAACGATTTGAACGAAGACAGATGTCCTTTGGGTTTCATAAGCAGAAAACGGGAATTTTTGTGGAAATTATCACAGAAATGGGTAACTAAATTGATATAATTATTAATTAGCCCTGTAGTGTGATATACAAATTATATTTGTATTAGAATTGTGAGCAGAAATTATCGCGGTTACTTGAGCAGCTGGATTTGGTGGTATGAGACAGTAACAGGCATGAAAAAGATGTTTTGTTTAAGATTTATAAAACACAGTTCGACCAATAAACTTTGCAGTCGATTTAGTTTGCATTATCTCCACAAATTTGTTTACCGCCATGACTTGGATCTTCAGAACATTCTGCATATGTGAAGGTTAGGTTGGCATTATTATAGGAAACTAATTAATTGCACGTAATATTATTTTCATCATTGAAGTTGATATTGAGTCATTAAATATCGTATGAATCAATAAATTTAAATATTATTTATATGGTACGGTACCTAATAAACAACTATGCCTACGGCGAAATGTTTAACACGTTTCTAGACATCTTGTAATCGTCTTGTGTTTGTACTCGTAACATGATTTTACGTAGTAACTAATATCATTCTAGGTCCATTAGTTGATTAAGTTACGCATTGTGGAAACAGACCTAGCTTAATGACAGCATAAAATTCTAGTGATGAAGAAAGTTAGCAACATTCCACTTGAAACGTTTAAAATAAATGTTAGTCAACATAAACTAATGTGTTTGGTTCAAGACCGGCCTCATTCAAAAATAAAGCGAGAGAATTTGTTTTATGTATGGAATGCGGTCTTAGTAAAAAGTACATAAATTAAAGTACAATAGCAGAACGTACCTGCGTATTTATCTTAGGTTTCCATGTTTAATCTCCGAAAATATTAACTACATTTCGAAAAATTTTAGAATGTGAATGCTAAATTAAAAATTATAATTAAATTTTAATTTTTATTCTTATGGTTAAAATATAAATCTTCTTATATAAAATGAAATCGAACTTCATTTCTCTTAGAAATGGTGCATAATATATAAAATTATTAATAACATAAACTATATATCTCATTACGATCTACAGATCCTAGAAACATGATTTAACGCGCTTATGTTCAACAAAATAGCTTACAAAGAAAAATAAGTATATATTAAATCTTGTCCATCTAATCACAATAATTCTTATTAAATATTAAAATATTACAGTAATTAACATTTAAAATATTTAAAATATTAAATGATGTTCTTTATCGAAATATTCGATTTACATTTAGACCATCATTTTTCATGTTTCACGACATGTTTCAGTTCCTAAAAGAACCATCCTCAGGTGTATATAATTATATAAAGCTTCAAAACGATAAATAATTCAAATACAATTTTCATACATTATGTTAGCGTACATTTTTATCAGATTTTTACCAGATATCCAATGATGTTCTTTTTCAGATTTTTTAGGAAATGAAACATGTCGTGAAACATGAAAAATGATGGTCTAATGTAAATCGAATATTTCGATAAAGAACATCATTTAATATTTTAAATATTTTAAATGTTAATTATTGTAATATTTTAATATTTAATAAGAATTATTGTGATTGGACGGACAAGATTTAATATATACTTATTATATCACAATATGACGCAACTTTACCATCTTAAAGAAAAATAAGTTCTAACTGTTTCTGTTCTGGCGTAAAAATACACGTGTCTTTAATACAACGGTGTTGATTATTAGCGTCAATTTGTTTTCTTTGTGTTAGAGAATACCTACTTATACGCTACACAGTAGGCACTAACTGATTTTGACGAAGGAAGTTCTATGGAACAGAAAATCAAAGGAAATATGAATCAGTACGCAGTATATGTTATTCAATTATAATTTTAAAAGTAATTAAGTCATATGATTTACAATAGAATATACTCCTCCAAAGGTAAATAAAAATACAGTCAAATAAAAGTCAAATATGAATCAAAGAGAAATTAAATAAGATAAATAAATAATTATCTAAAAATGTATGACAGTGGTTTACTTATTGTATCAACATTATTTTGAACATTGTTCGTGGTCTCAGATACATTTTATAAACCGGTATGTGACGTAGAATTTAACGTTCTCAAAGCGGTGAGTACGAAGATGGTTGTCTTCAGGACGCTGTTCATAGAGGCAGCAGAAACATATGAAATTTCGGTAAATGTCTAACAGTTTACATGTTATTTCAAACCACAAGATAGCTATCTTCGGTATACGACGTTTCGGGAGTTGGCTCTACACATGTCTGCAGGCAATCGGTTGCCATATTATACACAGCCTTTATATTGTCTGTTATATTAATATTAATTCAGGTGGTTGAAGTCAAATAAATTATAGAGATGAAAAATTAATGAAATGAAGTCCGTGGGAGGCGAACGTTTGTCATCAAAATTGATGTCTTGTGATCGATTGCAGTGTATGCCATTTTAAGACAAACTTTCAATATTTGTAACATTCCAGGTTCTCACGGCAAAGAGTATGAAAATAAATGTTTTCTGCGGTAAAGTAATGTGCCTTGTAGTCTGGTAGAAGTTCACCGACGTTTCAGAGGTGCTTGCTACGTCCGTAATCAGGGCGATAGGTAACTTCGTTGTTTGCTAGATGGTTTATGTAGTGGGGCTGACCTGTCAGCTGATTCTAAAGGAAGAACTCCACATGCGACGCATCATGACAACGCGCCAGCGCACACCGCCCTCAAAGTTCGGCAGTTTTTGGCCTCAAACACCATGGCCGTCATCCCGCACCCTCCTTATTCGCCGTGTGACTTCTTCCTCTTCCCAAAGATGAAAAGTCAGCTAAAGGGAAGGAGATTTGAGACGATAGAAGAGATTCAGGCAGAATCGCAGATGGTGCTGGACAGGCTGACAAAGAAAGATTTCCAGGGATGCTTCCAGGCATGGCAGCGGCGCTGGGATCGTTTTGTTCACTCCCAGGGGAACTACTTCGAGGGTGATGGATGAATTTAATACATGAGATAAGTGTACGGGTTTTTATAGGCGCAGTCTAGAAACTTTCCGATCGCACCTCGTATGTATGCGTTATAGTTTATAAGTACCAGCACTACTGGTAGGCTTTGGACCCATGATCGCTTAAATTTTTAAAAATATATTTTTAAGTCACCAAATGAAGAATTACAATTGACCGTCTAAGATAACCTAGTGATGATCCATTTATATTATAATAGGGGGAATCACCGATTTCTTTCCCACGTGAAAACATTCTACGCGGCGTGGCATGTAAACCAAAGTTCTTTTACTGGCTAGATCAGTTTTAATATCCAAGAATGGTTCTGTATAATTATCATGTAATAATTTTCTCATAATTATTGTAATAAATACATTTTTAAAGTTTATTTATTTAAATCTTACAATTATGTTCACTATGCGTTTGGCATTTCACTTTTTAAGGAACTCTATCTATTGGCGACTTTAAGAAATTTTAAATGAATTATGACGTTCATTATAGCGAATGTTCGTAAATTGAGAGTTTGTAAACGGAGAGTTGTCTGTATTTTGGATTTGCAATCTTTCCCTTGTATCTGTGTTTCTTAATTGCTCCAATTTTGTGAATTTCAGCAGCGCTTTTAAAAATTGTATTTGTGCTGTTTCTAAATGTTGTTTGTCTCTCTCATTCAAAACCTGTATCTCCGTTCCATTTCTGTAGTGTTCCAAAACAGTTTGATTTCCTTATTTTATCTTAAGGAGTGATTCCTGGAAATACAGTTCGTCCTCCTGGGTGTCCTATGGTTCTGTTCAAGTTCTGTGTCTGAATCGTACTTTTTGAAAGTTGATATTTGTTCAGCGGATCAAGAACCTCCCCACTTCTCACTTCTATGGAACCTGACGGCTCGTTATTACGCTCGCTGAACCAGTTCTATCAGTCTAAATTATCACACTCCATTCCTCTACATCTACAATTTAGTACTATAATCTCAACTAAGTTTAGATCTCTGAATTAGTAACTTTAATTGAAATTGTATTACTACAGTTTTATAATGCCCAACATTGTAAAGAAGAGACTTTGTAAATTTCAGTGTCAATGTCAATTTGTCTCACCCATCTCAACATTCCTATTCCGGAGGTCCAGCGGTCAAACATTGTTCAGATAAGATTATTCTGATAGGTGCCTCGTGGCTTTCTTCAGTCCCTCAAGGTAAATACTGGGATAGTATCTTTAATTACGCCATGAGCGTTTCCTTTCACATTCTTCCGAATTCATTGTTTATTAAACATCTTATACTTAGACTCCACATAATATGAGCTATTGATGGCGTTGTTAAATAGGCTAAACCCTACATTTAACAAAACATAATTCTGAATATATATATATATATATATATATATATATATGTTATTTTTTGTTATTAGCGAAAAATAGACTTTCCGTGGTTAACTTTCACTGAAAGTCTCTTAAATATTAATCTATAGGTTAGGCCTGTATTTAAGTTAAGTCTTAACACACTAGCTACTTCTTCTGGAATTCAATACAACACTGAATATTACTATAACATCCCAGTATTGAAAGGGTGAATCGAAGGAAAATATGTACATATCAGTATTGTTACATCTATTGAATGTTTTAAACAGGCTATGGCCTAGTAAATAAGTATCCGGAAGTCTTATATTTGATTTTATTTATGGGGTGATTTCAACTTGCGTGATTATAACGTGCACTCAATTTACATAAAGATACTTCTAGTGAAAATGTACATCATATTCAGGTAAATACGGTATTGCATTTGGACATTATGAAAATATTCTGATATAATAATAAACCTATTAACACTTTCCATGTATGTATAATTTACATTTCTGAATAACCACAGATCGTTGAAAGATGACGGGACATTTTTCAGTCATTCATCTTATGCAACAAATAAGTCCATACCTGGAGGGGCAGTGCTTCTAACCGAGATATCTCGCATATAGCATCAAAGAATCCAAGAATTATTGAAGACGTTACGTATAGTCTCTAGTTTACATATAAACAAATTTTTTAGCCCCAGAGGCCGCCACCAGCTCCAAAAGCACTTGAAGAGCTCTGTGCACTGGATCCACTAAATCCTAGGCCCATGCCTCCGTATGGTCCTATTCCACCAAATCCACCACCACCACCGCCAAGGTATCCAGCAGGGCTTCCAAAAGCAGATCCACCAAATCCACCGGGGTAGCCTCCCCCGCCGTACCCTCCTCCATAACTGTTTGCTGCAGCTTGGGAACCTGAACCTCCAAATCCAAAACCTCCAAACTGACGTTTCGACCTCACAACTGCAAAACCAAACACAGCCATTGAATGCAGAGAAAAATGGAGTTGGTCACTTTAAAGGAAAAAATGGTGGATGGGATGAGCGGGACATGTAGACCTATTTTGAATGATGGAAACAAGAAATACGTACTCAGATTTGGTTGGAAAGTCTGAAGGAAAAGAAGAACTAAGGATAATTACGTGGATAAGAGAACAGATTTAACATTAAAATAGAAAGAAGCCGGGTGTGAAATTGTGGACTGGATTCAACTGGCTTAAACTAAGATCCAGTGGCAATCTTCTGCAAACGCGGTAGAGGACCTTTGGGATTATAAAATCAACGAATTTATTGAATTTGAACAATATAAACTTTTCAATACAGTACCCGAACCACATGATTTGTCTGTTAGTGAGAAAGTCATTCAGTGACTTCGTTGGCTGCGTAGTTTGTCTTGGTGTTAAGACTGATAATAAAGTAAAAATGGAGGTACAATGCCACGCATGTTTAACCTTAGAATAAGATGGAGGTGAACGGTCAGCTTTACACTGGTCGATTTATTGCGGTCCACATGGAAATAAATTTCACAAAAAAATTATATCCGTTTAACATGTCAAGAGAAACACGATTGGAAATTGTACTCTGCAGAGTACATGTAAGTTTCAAGGTTACATCGTAAGGTTGTAAAATAAAATAGTTCAAACAATAATGATCGATAGTAGCACGTTCCCTTAGATTGATTGACGCTAAAGAGGTACTCACTTGCTCTAAATCGTAAAAAAAACACCTAAAAACTCTTGGATGATTGGCTGACATGTGGCTGTGCTGTTTAAGTAGGTCTATGTTCAGTCCCCGACAGGGCAATATACGTACCATCTGAAATAGTGGCGTCATTGATATTAATCTCAGCATCATGCGGACGTTTCTCAACCTCCGTATGTTCTGCAATATCCGATGCGGGACCAGGAGGTACTTGAAGTGGTGCTTCCTTGTTTGATGACGGGATACCTGTGGAGTAGAGCGAAACTAAAACTTACGGCACGCGGTGTGAACATTTTGTAGGTTTCGTGACTTGTGTAATTATTTACATAGTTCATAGGTTATAGTCAAAATTATATCCCAAGTAAGGTTTCTGAATATGAAGGAGTTAGTCTCAAATGTCTACAGTGAGGTAAAGAGACCATATGTTTATTTTTGTTTTATTTTTTCCACGCAAAATCCTTACATGTTTCTTTCTTTTTATCCTTATGGTATAGCTTAAATTAATATAATTAATCAGTATTTCCTAGAAACTTGTATATTATAATCAGTTAAAACCCGCTTTGATTTTATCGGACTTTTCTAACGTTGTAACGTAAATCAAATTTGAAAGGAAAACTGAAATGTACAGTTGCTACAGTACAATACTCTGAGTACTTACTGGCCGCTTGAACAGTTGCAAGTGCCAGGATGCCGACAACGACGGTGTTTTTCTTCATTTTCAGGAGCCTTGAACCCGACTGGTATTAGATGTTCAGAATGCTGTATATTTATAGGGGCCATTAGGGTGTTTGCCACTGCATGGTAATGACGCAGAGACGTGTTGTCACTCTAGTAAACCCCCTGAAGATTGGCAATAGAAATGATGCAGCTTCTGGAAACTTTCACACGCCGTGACTATGATTAGATTTCTAACAGTAAAAATGAAACATTCATTTTTATTTATGTAACATAGTTTATATAGTATCGGATCAGATGTGAAGAATGGTATTAATAAATGTTAAATAGAAATGGATTCGGTATTTTAGGTCCACTGAAGAGACTTAATTAAAGCAACATAACCGTCGGTCAGGCAGTGATTAGAATCATGTATATCACAAATAAATGTTAGTATCACGCATAAGGAAACTAAGAAATGCACACAATTTTTTTTCTTTATAGCCGAAGACAATGGATTAATTTGAAAACCTGGATGTGGATTACATAAATTTATTGAAATTTATTTTAAAGAAATAAGTTTCCAGGATGTAGACTGGGTTTATCTGGCTCACTATACAGTCTAGTGGTAACCTCTAGTAAACATTGTAATGGTCCTTCGACTTCCATAAAGGACAAGACATTTTTTTAACTGCTCTGAAAAATCTATCAGCTGTCAGTAACTAGATAGACAGTCAGTCACTTACAAGATAAATATGCTAAAATACCAATTGCATTATCATAAATAGATTGTTATTTAGTTTGTTCTTAAATCGAGGTTAAGTTTTTGAAATTTGTGTGACGACCCAGTGAGACATCAATGGCGTGTCTGGAAAACACAAAGTTAACGACTTATTTATCAGTCCCTACGTTAAAAGTAATTTGGGTTTTCTGTTCATTATATGTAGAGATACAGTCTTTTGTATATCATAATCATAACGTAACATCTGTGACTTTAAAACACGCGTCTAACAGTAATTATCTTCTGCTGCCAACATGCGGTTGTACGTTGCTGGTCTGATACATCTGTCTGTCACTCTTGCCTTCGGTAAGATAAAATGTCAACTAATATTAACGTATTGTCCGCTCAGTTCAAGATTAAATTGTATGTAAATCATTGGCTAGTTTCTAAGTAGGAAACTAATAAGCTTTTTGAAATTAAAGCGTTCTTAGATAGTTGTACTTAAATTTTATTGTATCAGTTTACTATTCCAAGTTATAGAAAAAAGAAGAAAAATGGTGGTACTTTGAAATCACTGCCTCTCTTCAGCAGTAAATCACCGCGGCCGTAAGAATTTGTGAGTGCAAAGAACATAAGAAATCTGATGCACCTAGGGACTTAACTTTGTAGATATTCCTGTTTTATCAGAACATATCGTAAGGACTCCGGAGAAGAAACACAGTGCCTCAGGCGCACAGTTGAACTCACCCCTTGACTCACCCGTTTTACCGGGATTCGCATCTTCGACCAACTACAATACTGGATGGCTCAAGAACGAGTTGTCGCCACCCATTGTCTCCGTCTCAGGTAGGCTGTTCCAAGCTAAGGGAACCAATTTGTTGGTACTGACTCTGTATTTGCTCTGAAGAAAATATTTCTTTCATATATAATATTTAACAATAAGTTTTGTAAGAAACTTACCATCTCAGTACCCCATCTGAAGAAAATATTTCTTTTATATATAATATTTAACAATAAGTTCTGTAAGAAACTTACCATCTCAGTACCCCAGATATGTAAATTAACATTAAGAAATCTAGTTTTAATTTCCGTGTTTGCATTACGATTAAATAGAATCTGCCAGGTTTAACCACAAAGCTCAGCACCATCACTACATTTGTAATTATTGCCACATATGTACCAGTTTCTAAGGTAATTAATTTCTTCTGATTCCCACTCTCCATTCGTCTCTGCCCGTTCACTGTCATCTTACCATATTCTTTCTTCCAGTGAATCCTCATAAGTAATCAATATTTTATAAAGGATTTTTAATATGCTCATCATATATCACCATATCAAGCTTCACCTGCCTGGATTAAGTGGTTCATTATTTTTATTAAATTGTAAATCATACATAGACTTCTTTCGGTTGACATACTGTTGTTTAACCTGCTGCATATGTCAATGCCATAAATAAGAATTGAATGTTTTTTAAATATCTAAATGAAAACCAAATTGTATGACACTGTTTCAAGTGGCTTTAATGTCGCTCCAGTATCTAAAATTTTAATATCCGCCATATTCATACTGCTTATGTTAGAGGATTATAAATGGCAAAATTTTCATATAAAGTTTTGTAAAAACCCATCAATTGGTTCAAAATTTATTGGGGAGGACACTTCGTATTACCCTTTAAACGAGAGACTGACAAGTCGCAAGACCTGCACGCACACAGGACACCATAACACAGAATAACTCGAAGAGACCGCCATACACCGAGCAGGACCAAACCTAAATTCCATCTCACAGGGATACAAAACTGCACACATCACAGCGCGCTGCTAGTCTTTTATTTGTCTAGATTTGTGTATTAATTCCACTAGCTAAAATAAATGTCAGTCGATATATTCCCAGTCTCTATCATGTTTCTACTTCTTGTTACTTGTGAGATCTTACGTGCAAAATTTGTCCATGGTTAAGTATCTTGGCTTATCTTTGTTCAAGGCAATCTACTATGGTTCAAAACAAAATATAACTGAAAATGTTGTTTCTTCTTCCTCTAAATTTGAAATTACTTTTTAGGTGGATAATTTAACAGATTAGGTCACTGTGATAAATCACTTCAATGTTGTAACACACTGAAGTAGACCATTAATTTGTCTTGGGAATAACTTCTTATATTCCAGACTCCAGTTTCGGAAATGCTGGTTGGATTTCTGAAGGTTCTGACAGCGGTTCTCCAAATGGATTACAATTTGCAACACAGCTTGGAACCGCACTTGCACCTGCTGCAACTTCGGCAATATCTACAGCTTCTAGTGCTTTCGGAACCATCGGGGACTTAGCAAATTCTATCTTAGAAGGATTAACCTCCGGGGTAAATAGTTCAAATACGAGTGCCGGAATTCCATCAGTACAATCTAAAGCATCAAGTAGAATTACAAGATGTTCAGTTTTAGGAGCTGAAGAATCAGGAACAAATAGTGCAAATGGAAGTTCAGCCCGTTCCAAAACACTGTTTCAGGCAAGAAAAAGGACATACGAAGGTAGCAGCGGAGCTGAATCGTCATCAGTTTTAACATCTTCTGTTCATACAAGTACCGGATCGCATCATGAAAATTTTAATGGCACAAATTATGTGCGAAGACGAAGATATCCGGCTCAGTCTAATTTAGGAAATGTTGGAGGTGGTTATAGAAGTTTCGGCGGTAGAAGGTTATTGGTAAGTTCAGGGTCTTCTGCTCAGGCAACTTCAGGATCTGTTGGTAGTGGTTATGGAAGTTATGGTGGCTTAGGTACGGTGACAGGTTCAGGGTCTTCTGCCCAGGCAACTTCAGGATCTGTTGGTAGTGGCTATGGAGGTTACGGCGGCTTAGGAACTGTGGCAGGTTCAGGATCTTCTGCTCAGGCAAATTCAGGATCTGCTGGTATTGGCTATGGAGGTTACGGTGGTGTAGGAACTGTGGCAGGTTCAGGGTCTTCAGCCCAGGCAAATTCAGGTTCTGTTGGTAATGGTTATGGAGCCTATGGTGGCTTTGGAACTGTGACAGGTTCAGCATCTTCGGCTCAGTCAACTTCAGGATCTGTTGGTAGTGGTTATGGAGGTTATGGTGGCTTAGGAACTGTGGCAGGTTCAGGGTCTTCTGCTCAGTCAACTTCAGGATCTGTTGGTAGTGGCTATGGAGGTTACGGTGGTGTAGGAACTGTGGCAGGTTCAGGGTCTTCAGCCCAGGCAAATTCAGGTTCTGTTGGTAATGGTTATGGAGCCTATGGTGGCTTTGGAACTGTGACAGGTTCAGCATCTTCGGCTCAGTCAACTTCAGGATCTGTTGGTAGTGGCTATGGAGGTTATGGTGGCTTAGGAACTGTGGCAGGTTCAGGGTCTTCCGCCCAGTCAACTTCAGGATCTGTTGGTGGTGGCTACGGAGGTTATGGTGGCTCAGGAAATATGGCAGGTTCATTGTCTTCTGTCCAGTCAACTTCAGGAGCTGTTGGTAGTGGCTATGGAGGTTACGGTGGTGTAGGAACTGTTGCAGGTTCAGGGTCTTCTGCCCAGTCAACTTCAGGATCTGTTGGTAGTGGCTATGGAGGTTATGGTGGCTTAGGAATTGTGGCAGGTTCAGGGTCTTCTGCTCAGTCAACTTCAGGATCTGTTGGTAGTGGCTATGGAGGTTACGGTGGTGTAGGAACTGTGGCAGGTTCAGGGTCTTCTGCCCAGTCAACTTCAGGATTTGTTGGCAGTGGCTATGGCAATTTTGGTGGTTTGTTAGGAGCTTCAGCGCTTCATCCTCTGTCAAGTCTAAGTCCTGTCACAGGAGGGTACGGAGTTTTGAGTGGCATAGAATCTGTTGCAGGTTCAGGATCTTCTGCTCAGTCAAGTGGAGGATCTTATGGAGGGTTTGACTCCTCAGGGTTTATAAAAGATTCAGGATTATTATCCCACTCGACTGCAGGATCTATTGGAAGTTACAGTCCCGTGGATTCTATTACAGGTTTAGGTCCTTTGATCCAATCGCCTTCTGGATCTAATGAAGGCGGTTTTGGATCACTCACAGGATCAGAATCTTCAGCTAGTTCAAATTCAGAATCTGTGTGAATTGTAAGTGGTGTTTCAGGATCTATGACAGAATCAGGATCTTCAGCGTCTAGTGTTGCTGGATAGATTTTTCTCCGTATTGTGAGATAAGGCATTGAGCAGCTGTGATTTCTCTGTTCTGTTTACTATAAAACACTAAACTGCATACCAAAATAATTCACCAATTTAGTGTTGAAAATGAGTTATATTTTTTACAAAATCTATTGTCTTCTGTTCTAAATATATTTAAATTTAATTTATAGAAACGTAAAATATTACGTACTTTTCCCTTTTTATGTAACTGGATCTTCGAATTTACAACGACCTGAATCAAATACAGTAAGCTGGTTTTATATTTTTATCTTTAATTCAGAAACTTTTTTGTTTTATTAATAATAATATCATGTATTGTTAAAGCAGGCAAGGAATCAAACAGCAATTACTAATAATACTGATGTTAATTTACCATGTAATAAACAAGTTATGATTATCCCTTTTCATTCTTGTGCAATAATTACCCTTTGTCATGGCTGTATTCTGAATCGGTAGCCCACAGGCATATGTCGGTGTGAATATATTAATTGTTTTTATGCATACCTCATCCACTTAATAGCATCTGTTGAACAAAAGACCTATTAATTTATTTTCTCTCTTTCTCGTGACCTCGTATGGCATTACTGATCTTGTAGTTTTCATGACCGGAATATAGATGACATTCCTGATAAACTCTCGCAATGATCATTGAAATGCAAGGCGATATCGAATTAAATATTTTATCTGTCCTTTATTCTGTAACTTAGGCGAATATCTTGTCTGTTTTCTGTTTTATTACATTTTTCCAAAAATGACCAAGAGTAATGGTATTGAAACAATGACCTTGTACCATACTGTTACTACAATGACCATGGATAGAACTGTTGCATTTTATACCATTTTGGCATTTGGTATTCCCTCGGTTGCCTCGTTGACTTAATCTCTCTTGCTGTAACATAAAGAATGCCTTTGGAATTTTAGTGTACTACGAAACTTTTTCTACGATGGGCCGTTAATTAATCTTCAGTTCTTTATAAACGAAAGTTTTTATAACGTGGGAAATTGTATTTCACATTTTTACATAAAACGCCACTTTATCGAAACAGTAGAAATCGATCTTTTCCCTTGGTTTGCCTTGCCGGAAGAAAACATTCCAGTGTGCCTTTTTTCTACTACGCGCCGTTGCATAGCCAAAATATTTAAAAGAACTTGTGCCTAAGTGTTGAAACACACATTATTTTTGCCCGTTGTTGTTTTATTAGCCATTTTTAACAAAGCGCCATTGTATAAATATTTGGACACCTCTGAGCCTAATTTTCAAATTAGACCAGTTGTATTTCCGGGGTTGTCTCTGCTAGGGAAATACTCAAACATATAGAATTTTTAATTGAAAAAGCACACGTACTCCTTTATCTCACAAAAACGACGAAGCTAATGGAAATATCGAATTCTTGGAACCTTATCCCGTTATTGCAGCTGACTCATCGCTTGAAATCGGTACGGTAGTAATTTCTGTTGTCATAGGCAATTTGTTACACGAAAAACAGCAAACGACTTACATGCGAATCAATTTTCGAAAATGAACGTGCGTTGTGTTCGTGAATCCACCATGTTCGCACTTTCGCAGCTTTCATTCAACTGACGTGAACAGCGGGCTAGCAACAAGGGTGACCTTGACTCGAATGTCAAAGGTCAAGTTGGGCGCATTTATTTTAAGGGGTGGGACTGCTTCTGATTGTCATTTTGTTGCGTTTTAAATGGTACCCTATGCAATTTAGACTCTTATTTATGGTCTGGTGTTCAATCGGGATAAGGCTTTGTTCAAAATATTTGCTAACCTTTCAGAAACATCAAATGAAGACGTTGAACCTACTCTTTATGTACAATTTATCAACGTACATCGCAGTTTAGGTCTCAATTCAAATAAGGCAACTCGTTTAACATCTGTGAGTCATCCTAAAGACAGCTGTTTTTGCAAATTGTTTGAAAACACGTATGTACTCGTAAATAAGCTTTCCCATTGGTGAAGTTAAATAAATGTAAACAACAGAACCGGCTCACAGATAAAGAACTCATGTCAATCCCTCAACTGAAGACAAGCATCAAACCTGATTTAAAAAGCTTTTTATCGGCGGTGAAGCCTCAGCGGTCATAACAGTAAGTTGCTGTGTTATAATAATTTGTAAACAAACTATGTTTTATTTATATTGATTTTTATTTAGATTAGGGTCGCAGTGGCCGCGCGGTCTGAGGCGTGGGCCTTGTGCCGCTTGGTCGCTGGGACCGCGGGTTCGAATCCCACTCAAGCCATGGATGTTTGTACGGGTTTTTCTGTGTTGTGCTGTCCTGTGTACAGGTAGAGGCCTTGATACGGGCCGATCCCTCATCCAAGGAGTCCTACCGAATGTCTATAGACCGAGCCAACGAAAAGTTGGGACCAGCAGTGCTCAGGCACTTGAAGAACGGATCGTTCCCAGTATCCAGTATCCCAGTATTGCTATATCCGTGTATAGGTTATCAGCAACATCACTAGTCAATCCAGAAGTGAACGTTTCCTCGTTATTGTAATCAGCTTACCCTGTTTGTTTCGTAAACAAATCAATATCCCCTCCCCCCCAAGTTGTATTAAAAGGCGTGTTTAAAATGAAAATCTAATTGTTTGGGTTACCACAACGCATCGAATCACAAGGAAAAAATTTAATACGTGAAATAGCGTTCTCGACACTTTGACAGGCATGACTAATGCTTTCAGGGACGAAGCCGGTTTCGTAACACTTGGAGAGTTCTGTCACAAACAACAGAATTGTTGTCGTATCTGCACAGTTAATGAGGTGTTCCAATTACTTTGCTTGTGGCTGACACAATAACATTTTCACTGTTCCTAGTTCTTTAGTACGTATTCTGTCCAGAAGTTTGAACATTACGCTCTAATGGAACAATGTTTATCTCTTACTGAAAAATTAACTTAAATTGCATTGTTGAAGTATAACATAAAATATAACTGATTAACATTTTTCTTGAACAACTGTAAATTTATCATGTTAGTTTTCTTGCTTTAAAATAACGCAAATTCGCCAATTACATAATTTAAATTAATTCTTTTTGCAATATCTTAATCATTGCTAGAAGAACAAATGTTAAGTCAAAGGATCTGACCATAAATTTAATGGTTGTGACTTGATACATCACAAAAGCATATTTCACAGATTTAGGAATTTACTAATATTAAAAATATTATTAGTCGCTGCGCCATAGTCAGATGTCATGCTTGCTTACCCCCATCGTCTATCCTTAATTCTTTCTCTTATATTTATTATTTCTTTATTATTCTTACCTTTCTTATTGTTACATTTACTTTACGTCTTACTTCTTACAAATATCTAATTAACTCTGATTCTAATCGATTCTCAAGGCGTTTATCTATTATCTATGAAAGGACAGACATGGATAGGCCAATATGAAATTTTTCTTAGCTTACGTTAAAGAGTAAATAATACTTGAAACTAATTAGAATATTGTTCAAAAGAAAGTTGTAATTTGGCATAATTTTAAAAGAATATAAACTTATTAACTGTTCTCTAAATTTATTTTCCATTAATTCCCTCATTTTCGTACCTGAATCACGTAAATGGGAGTAAGGAAAAGGAAGAAGAGGGGTGACAATAGGAAGATCCATATGTGTCACCGTAGGAGAAGAGTACAAATATGGCGCTCGTTATGCAACTTTCACCAATTTCTTGTCTTCTTCTAAAATTGAAGAATCATTTGCAAAAAAATCAATAAAATTATTAAAACCACAGTATTCAGAATTGGGACTTATAGGAAAGTTATGTATCCATCACATAAAATGCGCAATTGATATTTATTGAAATAAAGCTGACAGTGTTTTATTTGTAGTAAGTGTTCGATATTCTTGTTTTTTATTTTGTTACTGAGGGTTGAATCTCTAACCAGGTCATATTTTGTCAGTGTAGTTTAAAGTCATCCGGTAAAGATGTTGAGGTCCTGACCACAAAACATGCAACCCATTTCATTCCAGTTAGCTTCAACCAGTAACTGCACTGGTAATAGTGGTAGTAGTGATAGGCTCTGTTGAAGTCACTGTTGTGCTAGTTGAAAGACAAGGACGTCTTCCTGGGTTGCCACGCAGAGGCCATGGGTTGGGATAATGTGGATACCACGGAAGTATTGGCAGCTGTTAAAAAATTGAAGTAATTAAAAAGGGACAAAAATAGTTCAGTGACGCGTGTTTGATGGAATCTGGGCTTTAGATATAAGCAACATTCATCCACGGGCAAAAAGTTAACAGAAATCGTGAACAGAACACTAAATGTCGGTCTGAACTGAATTATTAAAATGCTATAAACAAATTAGGTATTTATTATAATATATTAGTGGCGTAGAAGAGCCGATCAACTTGTAAAACCTTTGTTTACTTGTCGCAAAATATCTGTAAGCGTCTTTAACATTTACTGTAACGTAGCTTGGCCTCACAGATGTTTTGCGTCAACAGTTACTGCCTCACAGTATAACGAATTTGGCACTCAAATCCGATTTTTATGTAACTTCTCTTAACTGCATTTGTCCACCTCTTGTTTAAGTTCTGACGGATCATTTACTTACATAAGGCTCTGGATCCGCTGATGCATTCACACCTGTAAGTAAATAAAATGCACATTAATAAAATAAGGCCAAACATAGGTTACTCGGGGACGCTGTTTCAGTTGCAGAATTAAAGGAAAGTTATCAGAAATTGTGAGTTGGCAAGAATTTGAATAGAGGACGTCATGCCGTGTTTGAAGGTTTCAGGGCTGCCTGTAAGCAAGCTGAAATTTTAACTTTTTTTTTTCGAATACAAGGGTTATCTTTCCTTCAGGTTATCCATCTACAATTCTGTACGTATTTCTCACCTCTACCGTAGTTGCTACATACCCAACTTGAATTACAGGTATAATATTTACTAAAGGATACAAATTATGAAGCTTCTGGTTATGAAATCTTCTCATTTTCTTTCAGCTTCATGCGCGTCATTATAATAGTTAAAAATAAGCATGACAAGGTTATCACAGCCGTATTTATGAAAAAGGTGCACAAATTAAAACTGGAGTTGGCTTTACAGTAGAAACGCGTTGTGACATTCCGCTCCTACCTGGACAATTACAGAAATGTCGTAAAACTGAATTATTATGCCTACCTGTGGAAATGAAAATTATGGCCGATACCAACAGAAGAAATAAACACTTAATATCCATTTTGCTGCAGTCGTGCTTCACCAACTACTGAAGCCAGTTCGTAAGTCCGACCATTATATACATTTGACGCCAGAAGGTCAAAACGTTAGTTTCTGGCCGTAAAACCACTTCGACAGAATTTTTTTGGTGGCACCGTTATCGGCAAAACTACTTTGCTCTCTGTCAATCACCGAAGTTACAAAACACTCCAATTACTCATCCTAGTAGGGAGTACGAGGTGCGATCGGAAAGTTTCAAGACTGTGTCAATAGCGGGCGAACCGGATGTAGTACGAGCTTCTGCCGCTAGGGGATGCGGCCTACATTCATAGTGAATCAGTGTGCCAGCCGGCATCATCGAATTAGCATTTGTTTCTTAGTTACGGGCGTTTTGGTAGTGCATTACACCGACCCTCCTGCGATTTCGGAATGGCGTGTGCATCAAATTTTGCCAAAG
>NW_019059682.1:612109-636223 GCF_000696155.1 Zootermopsis nevadensis
CAGAATCGCAGATGGTGCTTGGCAGGCTGACAAAGAAAGATTTCCAGTGATGCTTCCAGGCTTGGCAGCGGCGCTGGGATCGTTGTGTTCACTCCCAGGGGAACTACTTCGAGGGTGATGGATGAATTTAATACCTGAGATAAGTGTACGGGTTTTTATAGGCATAGTCTAGAAACTTTCCGATCGCACCTCGTAAAAGGTTGGGCACAATGGGGTCTCTCTCAGTTTTACACTCCTGTCGTTTAAATAAACATTGTCAATTCACATGAACCCCTTTTTGACTATTTGTCTATGTAATAATTATGCCAGAGTGTATATTCCATAATCTTCTAAGTAGTACATATATTTTCATAAAGGGTTGGTATGAAAACTACGCCATCGAGGACCACCTCACTTCTATACCTTTTAAATTACTACCTCAAATAACACAAAAATGAGTCGTGTGAATTTCTGAGGTATGACACTATAACTAATTAATTCAAGGCCCAAATAGTCTGTATGACGTCATTAAAGAAATATTCATTTTCAATTTCGACAACTTTTTCGTAGGTTGTCGAATAGGCTTAATAACATTGCGGCAGTGCGTCATATCAAAATCTAGTCTCTAAAACATAAAAATTTGATAACAGTCAGTGTTTTCTGAAAGTGGGAATTCCGTACATTAAGTCCCAGCTACGTACACTACGATTAATTAACATGTCCACACATTTCGCACTCACTGCTGGTATTTTTACTTCCTGTAGTGCTATTATTTGTAGGAGCACCAATATGGTGTTACGACGTCAATGTCGCTTTAGAAATGTCACAAACAAACATGTTCTGGGAAGCGCGTATGACGTAAGCTTTACTTCGAATTCTTTATTTTGTAAGCCAATTGTAGAACCGGTCTTTATCAAATGTAGAGTACTATCCACCATTTACCTGAAAGGACAGTGGAAAGTCACAAAAATACTTAGTCAGGACAGCCGGCAGATATCTGAAGGCGGGATCTCTTATTACAGAGCAGGAGTAAGAATAATTTGACAGCTGGGTTCGGAGTGTCTTTTATCTTTAAGATATATTTTTAATATTATCTTCCTAGGTACGCTTAGATTTCCCAGATTGTCAAGATTCTGTTGCTAATATTTTACATGCATTTGTGGTCTTCCTCATGCGTGCTACGTGCCATGTCCGCTAATTCGTCTTAATATAACTTCACTAAAAATATGAAGTAAAATTATAAATTATTAAACTTTTCATTATGGAATTTTTATCCTCGTAACAAATGCATTCTTCTTCTTGGGACCAAAACTTGTACTCGGCATTTTTTTAAAACACCTTTAACCCGTGTTATTTCCTTAGAGTCAGACACAGAATGTTACCCCCATGCAACATAAAAAATGAAGTCGTACTTTTGATATTAACAGAAGACTTTTGATTGTAAAATATTTCTAACTAAATGGCTGAAATCTGCAATTAATTTCATCTTTAATATTATTTAAGTTTGTTACTGGTCTCCATACTTGAACCTACATATATATTTAACGTGTACAAATTAATACTGTTGTTGCAAATCATTTTGTATTCCAAAGTCTCTTGTCGATCTAAAAAAAATTGTTTCCTGGCCAGCTCAGCTTTTGATAGTTTTTAAACGTCTATAAGTTTTGTTAACAAATATGTAAGACCTGGCATGTTTGTTTTCTTAGAAGTGCAATGTTTAAGGAAGATAAGATATGCGGGACGAGTAGCACGAGTGGGGGAGATAGAAGTGCATACACAATTTTAGTCTGGGAACCTGAATTAAAAAGACCACAAGGGGGCCCAAAGGCGGATAATAACATAGCATTAAAATGGTTCTGAAAGAAATTCTGGTGAGAATATGTGAACTAGAGAAGGCCTGATGTCGGATTCTTCTTCGAGTTCCATAAAAAAAGGAAAATTTCTTGACTCCCTGAGCGGCTTTCTGTATCTTAAGTACATTAATTTGTAAAGTTAGCTTGTTTGTTTGTTTGGTTCCTTGTTTGATATGTTATCTTAGGTCGTTCTTTCGTCCTTCAGAACAGACTTATCAGGGAAATTCATTGGAAGTCATTAGGCTACCAGAGAGCATTAGCAGATAAAACACATCACCTGACAAATTAACAAAACGCCCTTCGAGATGTCGTGGGAAGATAGATCCTTGTACCTATTGCTTAATGAGAGACGATGTAGGAGGTAGGTACAAGGGACATCAGTCATATAATGATGATATGTTACAATGAGTAAAGAACACCATATTGTTATTGCTATTGTTTCCGAAGTGCTTGGGAAAGTATTTGAATCTGAGAATAATAAAAGTGAATTTTATGATACTACATAACGGGCATCGCAAATGCGTCTTCTGATCAGAATGTTCATAGTCCAGACAGAATCCTTTGCCTGTTCTCCTTTGCTCCTTTGATCTCCCTGTTTAGTCCTCCAATAATATTTTCTGATAATTCCTTCAAAGGAATTCTATTGCCAACATGTTAATACAACTCATTCTTGAATATGGCTGTCTTCTGGATTGTTGTGCCGTGTAGCCTGGTAGAATTTTACCGGCGTTTCAGAGGTGCATGTTGCCTCCATCATCAGGGCGATCTCTGAAACGTCAGTAAACTTCTACCAGACTGCACGGCACAACAATCCAGAAGACAGCAGCCGTCTTCGTACTTTCAGAATGGCTGTCTAGTTGAGTACGGGGACTTTCAACTCCGCAAACTCGGTAAGTCAATCTGATACGAAGTGGTTTTCAAAACATAATAGATTCACTTTATTCTTATGTATTTTTTCTTACGCAATGCGATGCAACGCAACATTAAAAAACAAAACTCCTTTATTAAATTCGTATTCTCATTCAAATATTTAATTTCTTCGGCGTTAACGACGTAAGAAATTCTTCCAGTTCTTGATTAGCTGACCCTCAAGTCGATATGGCGTCACGCCTTCGCGTGTAAATTTAGTAACCGTTTATTAGACATGCTGTAAGCATGTGTGGTCACGATCTGACCTGCTTTGTTCTGCTTCCACTCAGGAAAGAGATCAATGGCAAGGTGACTTAAGTGCAGTGGTTATAAAGGGTCAAATCCTGCGTAAGACGTTTAAATATCCATAGCCATGACACCCATTTGCAAGGCGACTAAAATATTGATCTGTTAATTATTAGTGGCACAATATGAAAATAAAATAAAGGAATATGCGCAGAACGAAGGAAAGAAAGGAAGAAGCAACAAATAGACAGACAAAAAAGGAAATAATTGACCTTAAGGCAACCGATCCTGGTACAAGGTGCTCCAATGTTCAGATAACTTTTTCGAATCCTGCTAGGGTCATGATGTTTGTTCGTAATTTTAACTATTTCATCTTACAAGACGCTTCTAAGCATTGTAATCCTACCACCTCTCTCAATATAACTTAGAGAAGTACTGAAGCTAATTAAACAATTAGCTTTAAACGTGTCTGAAATGCAGAGGAACTCTATCCCACACAGCGTTGCCTGCAAGTAGCCTCTAGTTCAGTCCAATCTGTCTTCACTAATAAGGCACTTTGTCGAGTCACATTTGTGAGGCACCCGGTTCGAATGTTGTCGTCGGCTATTCTGAATTTCTTTAGTTCTTACAGGGTAATAATGAGATAGTATGGCCTATCCCAGGGTGAATGACGGTCGCTTCCTTATAATTTATTTCCAATTTGCCAACCATAAACAAATATCATCTAATTTGACATTTTACAGCTTCTTCTGTTTATATAGGTCTTTATATATATATATATATATATTCAAAAACAATAAAATACTAAAGGGTACCACAAACATCCATCTTCACACAGACCATTAGTGATCCAGAAGGGAAATGGTTTTAGTGAATTCTATAGGCCTACTACAAAGTACGGCAAATTAGATATGTTAACTTTACATGGCTCTGATACATGGTCTCTCACCCTAAGAGTAAGGCGTAAGTTGAGAGAGTCTGAGAAAAGTGTGTTTAGAAGAACATTTGTTTCTACTGAGGCGAAATGACAGGCTAATGAAGAACATTTCATAATGATGAACTTTATAATTTGTGCTCTTTACTAAATATAATTATTGGGGTGAATTAAGTAAGAAAGTTAACATGGGCGAAATGTGAATCTCGCATGAGGGAAATGACAAATATATACAAAATTCTTGTTGGAAAATCTAAAAATAAGAATTCCTACCACTTGGGACGACTTTTACCGCAAATAGTAGACTACAAATTTATTTTATTACCATTTTACTCAAGGACCGTAACCACAATATAATGTGACAAAACGGAAACGGAGAACCCTCATCATGAGCAGGAAAAACCCGTAAGGGATATTCATCTTTAACTCTGAGATGACCCGAGCTACTTTTCCAGGTACGCCTGCAGTCTGCTTTTGAGTGTATGAATTGAAAGCACATTTGTATCTCAGCTTAACTATGCAGGCACTGTACGACCCCCTGCCTTGTCTGTGCGGATGTTGCGTGCCCCCGGCAGTAACAGTAGCAAGGATCTTAAGAAGAGCAGAGTCCCTAGCTTCGAAGATATTCCTCTTCAGGCCTGGTTCATGACTGAAAAGCCACATTTCATAATTTATGAGGTCAGTGTAGAAACGTGTCTTGGAGGTTGAATAACTTACAGTGGTCTTAATATTACCCATATACTTAATAAATGTGGCATAATAAACTATAGTCAAATGCGGCAATTACGTCATGGCCAAGAACAAGTGTTGCATTCCTTCTTAATGTCTTTGATCATAACTTTTTTTGAGTTCCTTATATATAGTCAATTGCATGCCGCGCACGTAACCCCTCCCTTTTTGCCTTCTCATTGGTCAGTTTGGAAATCAGTGACGAAACATGCAAATTTCTTCCATACCGCCAGAGACCGCTGCCGTTATAATCAACCCTTCAGCTTTCCCCGTTCAACAGCGGGGTTCTGCATCCTCTTCCCCTGCCCTGACCATTTGCTTTTTACCCCCATCCCCTTTAGTTCCTCCTCTACTCTATTATATGGAGAATTATCTCGTATTTCTTTTTTTTATACCAAAAAACTAATAATGGAGTGGGGGCCAGTGTCGTTGTTTGGTACCAGTCACGGACCATCACTGATCCAGAGAACAATTTCATGCAGTGGTTAGTTTCTGATACGTGGGACTTGGCTTTATTTCTTCTTGAAGGACAGGGATCTACGTTATGTACGTAGAAGCCATAATGACAGTTTTGAATAAAATACTAAAGGGTACCACAAACATCCATCTTCACACAGACCATTAGTGATCCAGAAGGGAAATGGTTTTAGTGAATTCTATAGGCCTACTACAAAGTACGGCAAATTAGATATGTTAACTTTACATGGCTCTGATACATGGTCTCTCACCCTAAGAGTAAGGCGTAAGTTGAGAGAGTCTGAGAAAAGTGTGTTTAGAAGAACATTTGTTTCTACTGAGGCGAAATGACAGGCTAATGAAGAACATTTCATAATGATGAACTTTATAATTTGTGCTCTTTACTAAATATAATTATTGGGGTGAATTAAGTAAGAAAGTTAACATGGGCGAAATGTGAATCTCGCATGAGGGAAATGACAAATATATACAAAATTCTTGTTGGAAAATCTAAAAATAAGAATTCCTACCACTTGGGACGACTTTTACCGCAAATAGTAGACTACAAATTTATTTTATTACCATTTTACTCAAGGACCGTAACCACAATATAATGTGACAAAACGGAAACGGAGAACCCTCATCATGAGCAGGAAAAACCCGTAAGGGATATTCATCTTTAACTCTGAGATGACCCGAGCTACTTTTCCAGGTACGCCTGCAGTCTGCTTTTGAGTGTATGAATTGAAAGCACATTTGTATCTCAGCTTAACTATGCAGGCACTGTACGACCCCCTGCCTTGTCTGTGCGGATGTTGCGTGCCCCCGGCAGTAACAGTAGCAAGGATCTTAAGAAGAGCAGAGTCCCTAGCTTCGAAGATATTCCTCTTCAGGCCTGGTTCATGACTGAAAAGCCACATTTCATAATTTATGAGGTCAGTGTAGAAACGTGTCTTGGAGGTTGAATAACTTACAGTGGTCTTAATATTACCCATATACTTAATAAATGTGGCATAATAAACTATAGTCAAATGCGGCAATTACGTCATGGCCAAGAACAAGTGTTGCATTCCTTCTTAATGTCTTTGATCATAACTTTTTTTGAGTTCCTTATATATAACCAAGAACAAGTGTTGTATTCCTTCTTAATCTCTTTGACTATAACTTTTTTTGAGTTCCTTATATATAGTCAATTGCATGCCGCGCACGTAACCCCTCCCTTTTTGCCTTCTCATTGGTCAGTTTGGAAATCAGTGACGAAACATGCAAATTTCTTCCATACCGCCAGAGACCGCTGCCGTTATAATCAACCCTTCAGCTTTCCCCGTTCAACAGCGGGGTTCTGCATCCTCTTCCCCTGCCCTGACCATTTGCTTTTTACCCCCATCCCCTTTAGTTCCTCCTCTACTCTATTATATGGAGAATTATCTCGTATTTCTTTTTTTTATACCAAAAAACTAATAATGGAGTGGGGGCCAGTGTCGTTGTTTGGTACCAGTCACGGACCATCACTGATCCAGAGAACAATTTCATGCAGTGGTTAGTTTCTGATACGTGGGACTTGGCTTTATTTCTTCTTGAAGGACAGGGATCTACGTTATGTACGTAGAAGCCATAATGACAGTTTTGATTTTTGTTACGAAGTGTGAAGTACAGATTTCACAGTTGAATAAGGCATTGGCCCAGGAGTGGCAACTCTGTCTCTTTGACTGAAGCAAACAAGAAGAAGAAACAAAAGTGTGCTACTGCTGTAGTCTTCAACGTCTACTCCTCAAGACACAGTTATGACAAGCGTAACAACAAAACACAAAATATGAAAATGTGGACATTAATTTCCGCGTAAACATATTTTGTAACAATAATAATAATGGTCAACGTGTGTAACAAAACAGAGAAAGTTACTTAGTAATTAAGCGTTTCTTAGAAATACTTATATTATTGACTGTTTAGGATTTTAGTGGTTAATTTAACTTTGAAGCTACATTTAATTATGGTTACATGAAGTTTAATTTCAATTTTGAATGTGTAAGTGTCTGAAATGTTTTATGGACGTAACAGTCGATTAGCATTGATCATGGTTGACGTTCTGAAGCGGTTTGAGGCTGCCCAAAATGGTTTAAAAGTGATTAGAAACAGGTCTCAATTGATATTACTACCCATGACAAGTAAGACTGGAACTGAGCTAGTGAGTTATTTTAAATAAAATTCTGAAATCCGAAAACTTTCTCTATATTTGCTACTGTTTAGGGTTTAAAACATCGTGGTTTTAAATGAATACCAACATTTATTTATATATAAAGTGACATTTGATTTGTAAACTATCTATAATTTGTGTCACGTGAACAAAGCGCTGTGTATAATCGACGCTGTTTCATCTATAAAATTTGTTAATTATATATTTTTTTTAAAAGATTCAGATGCTTGTGAAGTAGTGTACAAAATACTTTCATATATTATAACATTCTTGAATAAGTTTGTATATTGATATTTGAAATTAAGAAACCCTCTAATGTCGGACAATTAACTCTATACACGGCAGTGGTGACTATGTGTACCACCTACTTAATCGGTTTAAAATTCTGAATTCTGGTCTCAGTAATATCCTTGCAGATTTCATTTGATAGTCAAATCAAACAATGATTATTTTCATGAACATAATAGCCAACTAAACGTTATTTGGGAGATGTACGTTTTCTTGAAGGTAGGGACCGAGTTTTTATATATTGTCTGGTTGAACTTCGCACTTTAAAGTGTTGGTCCATCAAAAAAGGATTTGAACGGCAAATTGAGTACATCTTCTGGATCAGAACAACACAAACATGAACCCAAGTAAGAAAGGTGGAGGGACAGGAAACAAAGGTGCCAACGGCGATGATAAGTCCTCCGGAGGAGGCAAAGATGACACCGGAAATGCGGGAGACAAAGTCAGCTCCGGGGGTGACACAGAAAGCGTTGGGTCAGGAAAGAAGCCAGGCAGTGCGGGAGTGTCAACAAGGGATGCAGCCCTCAAGGTCCTCCAACTCTCCCAAAAGGGTGAGTGGCCCCCTGTGGATCAAGCCCTGAAAGCCCTGGAGAAGATCGTGGCTTCTGGAGGAGAAGACACCAATACCACACCTCTGCTAGGGGTCCTCGACCCGGTAAGTTTATAGCTGTCACAAAACTGTCTAGTAAGCAGAAGATATAAGTACTTAAATGCAGATACTTTTATTGTCTACCGTAAATAATATTAAAATGGCGCACGGGTGAAATTCTGAGGGGATACGCCGTAATGTTTAGATATTTCAACGACATATAATAGGCTATATTAAATTAAAGTAGGATATTTAGTGTTGCATATAAACGTTGTATAATTACGTTAATTTGCATTCACGTATCTGATAACGTCACGGTACATTAAATTTCATTAGCACGACAAAAAGTTAACGCAGGGTCCTAAAAGTTGTGTGCTATCTTAATGGAACTTAGCTATGTCCAGCTTTTGTTAAGATACCGGTTCTTCACCATATACCTTAGGCTCCGCTGCCATCACTATTTTTGAAAGACGTACCAAGGAGGCGCCATAGGCCACTCAAAAGAGGCCCCTGGGCGTCGTCATGGACCGTCCTCGCTCGGTGGTAGCCCTGGTTAAGACTAAAGCAGAAAATTGTGAACACCAGCTGAACAATGAGTCGAGCTGTGTGCTGCGTTTTGGGTGTGAATGTGGTTCGTAGAATAATTGACCCATATTGCCAGTATAATAGCAATGCTTCGCGTGATGGATTTGCCTTGCTAAAATATTCAGAAAAGTGGGCGTACGTTTCAGATGTGTCCGAAAGAACGTTTTCATGGAAAAAAAATGGGAGAGAAATGGAGTGTGTGTGTGTGTGTCTACTTCAAGATAACACCTAAATAAATGTACGTTTGAAAACAATAAAAGTATAAACGACATCAAATATATTTAATAGATTTTTCGTAAAAAACGCTGTGAACGCTGCATAATTCTTAATTTTCTTACACCTTCTTCGCATAATATTATTCTTGACTGCCATCACCATTACTCTTTATCATCATGTTCTTCACTTCCCCCATCGTGATGATGTTAATAATGTCAACAATTAATTGCTTATTTATCTCCTCATCATGATTATTACCTTATTCATAACAATTATTACTCTCATATTCAGATCGCAGTTATCATAAAATCATCACCGTCATTAACATCATCATTAACAGCAGCAAATTTTTCTTTTTGTTTTTATCCACAAGAATAGGTCACCAGGGTTTAATTTTAGAATCATCATTTTGTGCCTGACCGTCTTCTTTCGAATCTCCTAAAACCTCTCATTCCGTTCGTTTGTTATTAATGTATTGTCATTCGTTTATCCGAGCTGCTCTCTCTACTGGGAACTTACTTCTCACTACCTGCTACTCTGTTGATTTCCTACTATTCTTTATCTTATTATGTACATAATGTTGCATTGAACCAAATAACTTACATAGAATCCGAGGAATCTTAGTGTTCCTGCTTCAAGTACTGTACAGAAGATCCATTTTCGTTATAAAAGCAGTAGGATTTATTTGCTGTTATTCTGTGATACCTTTATTGAACACAGTGTAGTTACTTTTGGTGAAATTTTAATTATGCAACTTATTTCAGAGATTATTCACGGCCCTGTTCTTGTGAAGCGTCAGAAATACAGCCCAAATCCATACGGTACCAGCACCCAAAATCATAATCATCATTTACAATCAATCGTCGTGAAGTCTTAAAAGCAACAAGTTTTATTTTTTTTTTAATTTTGTTTATGCGTGTCATTTATAAATTCTTCTGCTGAAAGCGAGTGGTAATTTTAAAAAAGAAATAAGTAAGAGGGGTAAGCAAATACGGTAATTACATGGGGAAAGCCTTGAGAGAGGTAAAGTGTTGAAGGCGTTTTTTATGCAAGAGTATGTTCGCTTTCATAAATTATTGTGCGCAGTTGTTCTTGTTTTGAATGGGGGAAGAATAAAATTACAGCCAGAGCAAAACGCTGGCCCGAAAGTGACCATACAAATGAGACGTTCTTCAAAATGCAATAAAGTTCAATATTTATTTAGTGAAGAATTGTAACGTGATTGAAAGCGTACATTTTGTAACGTTCTTGTGCTCTGGATGTTATAATTAATCCCTACATTATTTCGAGTTTTAGGAAATTACAGCTGTTTTAAATTTGTCGGATTTTATTATTAGTGTTAAGTATCTTTTCTGGTTGTCAGCTGCGTCTATTCGGAGTAGAAATCCAATGTTTCGGAGACTTTCTTTGTTTTCATTATCAGAGAATGAAAATGATGGTAAAAAATATTTCTAAAGATTTATATATTTTTTTTGTGACGGCTGATCGCGAGAGGAAATTTGTCTTTGTGGAATTTGATTTGTTCATATTAATCTACCCGCATTTCAAAATTTTTAGAATAATAATTTCGCATTTAAACACTAAAATCTGGCAACATGGCGAATGTGCCGTTTTCACATTTTCTGTTCCAAAAACTGTTTCTGGTGTGAGAATGTGAAGTAATAGTAGCGCTCATGTACGTAAAGTGCGTCCTACTTTTTCATATGCATTAGAGGTGTTGATAGTACCGATATACATAAAAAATAACCCTTAAATTGGGTTTATTATGCATATAAAGCTGTCACCGTTTTTCTTCTTACGACATAAGAACAACGCAGTCAGGAAGTGCTGCCACCTACTCAACAATAAATTAACCTACAAATACCTTGTAGTGATGATTACTTGGCTTCATGTATTGTCATGCTGTGATTCAGGTCATACGTTATCATGGAAAGTAAAGTCTCTATTAATCATTTGTTAGCAGATTATGGAATTCGAAATTGAAGTTTCAGGTATTTAGGTTACTTAACGAGACGTCGCGTATTCTGTGAATTTCGTCGTTTGGATCAGTCTTTAATGATTCAGCCGTAATACCTCTACTATTTTAAATACGCCCCCAAAACTTTCTCTTGTGCAATGATAAGTTTGATATCACCACACATAATAAATTATTCCGTCTACGGCAAATAACCTTAGCTATTGATACGTCACATTTATGGTGCTCTGTAATAAGGGCTTACGTTAACAAATTACGTTTAACTTCAGATCTTCTTACCGAGCACCACTTATTCCATCGCCCAATGTAACCATCCATCCAACTAAAGAACTATTTGCCCGACCTACTGACTGCGTTAATGTTACAGACAGATTTCTTGCATGCACTTCATCGCTTTTCCCATAATATTTCTCGCTCACGTGCAAACTCTACGTCCCTTGGCTGGTCCCGTTGTATTAAGTTCGCCTTCTGGCTGAGTCAAGAGTGATGTAGGTCAGGGTCATAAAAAGGGATCGAATTTTACAGTGACTGAGATTTAATAGGCACATTGCTGCAATCGGAACAGGTATTTATAATTTCCTAACGACTGCGTGATACAAAACGTTCCTCACGTGATATTTACTCGGTTGCTTGAGAAATGCCTTGCAAGCTGACAAGCTCTTCATCGGATACTTCACAGAACGCTACGATAGACCTGATAATGAGGGAGTTTAATCCAATTCATTATCTTCTAAGCATGTTTTCATAGGATTACATTTTATTGTCTTCTTCCTCTCAAAGTTGTTTCTTCTCGTCTGGTATCAAAACAACATGTATCCGATACATGAAATACAGTACACCCTTATGAAAACTCTTTGTTTAATTGCTCTAATGCAACTGTTTTAACAACAGATTATAAAATTTTCAAGAAAAACCTTAGAGCATTTATTTAGTTTATCACATAGTAAACTTGTTAGTTAATTACTTAGGCACTTCATTGGATAATTCGTTAATAGGTTAGTAAACCGCCTCGTCATCTAGTTACTTAGCTTTGCCTAGTTTGACAGATAATCGGTTAAGTAACTTATCAGTTATAGGATGGGTTGAAGTGGTCTATCTGTTGTTGAATGCGGTCAGCTTTTGAAGTCATATACCAGCTGAATAAACCAAGACAGCTTTGAAATTTACAGTTCGCTTAAACTACATTAAAACAAAAGTCGATGTAGAGTAAGAAGTTGGTACTGGATCAATTGCTATATGACTTCAGAATAAAAGCTTTCACTACTGTGACGTCGTCCAGTTGGGTCCCAGACATTATATAAAAGAAATGGAAACTTCTGTTGTACGTGCATTTATATCTTTTGAAGTTTGAATTTGTAGAACGAATAATAAAACCATAATTCAGCTTAGTGTTGTAGCATTGCCGTTTCCGAGGCCTTTGTTTGACGACTCTGCAGTAATACCTTAGATTCCGTATTGCAGTAATAACAATAATAATATTAATAATAGTAGGCTTTCCAAAGGTGTTCTTCTCTAAAATATAACCAATTTAATTCACCAATCCGTGATACATGTCAAACAAACTGAAACTTCCCACATTCCACTACTCTAAAAATACAGATGGCATGTAGGCATACAAGATAAATCATGAAATTCCTACTATGCTAAATTACATACTTCTACGTCTTAGGTAAAATATCTTTCTTGGCCACTCTGTTTTCAACCATGCAGAATTTTTGTTTGGGAGTTGAGGCTCTAACGGAAATGAAGCTGTCGATGGTAGCCTTCTGGGTTGGAACTCTCTGTGACCTTACCAATGTCTCGGGGGAACATGCTACCTCCATCTCAAGGGCTACAGTGGGCTCTGGGGCATAATCAGCTTCCTCTCCATACAGTACCGGAGGGCTCTTTCTCCGGGGTAAAGAAACCGAAGCCTGAGGCTGACTACTGACCTTATAGTACAAACGAAAACATATAAAACACACTTCCACTGCTCCATAGATCTTTGTGTTTATGGTGTTTATTTAAGCATGCTAGCAACTTTTTCTGAAATTTAAAGCGATACTTTACGATTGCAATTTTCATATTATATTAATTTCTTATTTATTTCCCTACTTACTCAGTGTCCCCACAGATGTTGAAGACCCTTGGTCACCTCTCTGAAATTTAGTAACAAGAAACTCTTAACGGGTTAGGGTACACCACGCCAAACCCCAAACAGGGAGGCCCAATGTACTACACTTATGCTGGCGTTCCTTCTGACATAGGTCTCGGGGTTATCAGAATTCGCACGCCTCCCTCCTCCCACAAACACATACAAACACCCATGGCGATGGTCCTTGTCGGAGGACATTATTTCGTCTTTGATGACAATCTTAATTCGTCCCGTTCGTGATGCAGTAAACAACCCATAAGCTTGACCCTGAAACAGTCACATGGTGGAAACTAGTGACCGAGACCCGGTTTTCCTGGAGAACTCCCCCGCGCTGAAATCACAATCTCTCTTACATCTTCCGTGACCGTACCAGGAGCGTGCAAAAGAAACATTCAACATTTTTCCCCTCTCCCCCCCCCCCCCCCCCCCCATCTTGACTCTCACAAGCCAAGGGTGGAAACGTACTCCAACGGAGTACACATTTTCAAAACAGCGTTCTTTCAGATTTTATTTTCATAATCGGCGTTGATGATCATTGTGTTTTATCATCCTACTGGGAACGTCTTGTGCTTGCTTGCATTTGGCCACATGTATATTCTCTGAAACTTCTTAACAGATTCCAATTAAATTTGGCATTGTGGCCCAGAACTAAAAGTTTTGTATACATTTATATTTTATTCATATCTGTTTGTGTGAAATTTTTCCTGTCTCGTCAAGAAAACTGATTGGTAGTGTTTGAGAACAGGGTACTGAGCATCATCGAGGCGATTTGCTCTGATGATCGAGGCAATAAGAACCTTTGAAACGTACATATATTTTGATATAAAAGTAAGTACACTGAGCTGAAATGAGCCGGGATAGCTCAGTCAGTATAGTGACTGGCAACAGACTGAGCGACCGGGGTTCGATCCCCGACTGGGGCAGAGGATTCTTTCCTCTAACCTCTGCGTCCAGACCGGCTCTGGGGCCCACCCAGCCTCCTCTACAATGGATACCGGGGTCCTTTCCCAGGGGTAAAGCCGGCCGGGGCGTGATGCTGATCACTCACCCCCATCTAGTGCCGAGGTCAAGAATGAGTAGGAGCTATACCTCCACTCCCCCAAGCGCCTACATGGCGTATAGTGGGACAAACTTTACTTTACATTGAGCTAAAATTCATTTAAATTTTATTTGGTTGAAATTTTAACCTTAGGAAGATATTATTAGCTATCCGTTTTACGTGATATATTTGTTCATGTTTTCTGTGCTAGTCAACGGTCGTGACACGCGTTAATATCTTTGCGCATTATATGCGTTCTGCTTTGCATTTCAATGGATAATATTAAAACATTAGCATAAGATAAATACACCCGATAAACGTGTGTATATGTGGAACTATAAATTGTTGTACGCTGTGTTGCTTTGTAGCCTCTTCTAATTTATTAGCGTAGCCCAATAGTTGATGAAAAGTTAAACTGTAGACGTATGTATGTGTAATAAAATTAACCTACGCAGTAACCCAGTTATTAAAGCCGTTGCAGAGCCTACACCACCATTGCGGATAACAAGAGTAGCAAGTGTGGGTCCTACTCCAATCCAGAACATGCGACTTTTAATTTCCAGTACGCAACATTTAAACCAATTTGAAGCTTGTTAAAAGAAGTAGCAGTGCACCATTAAAGAGAAAAGGTAGCTGATAAGAACTAAGAATAACTAACTCTTTGAAGCCGAAGGGAGAGAGAAGAGAGAGATAGAGAGATAGAAGGGAGTTAGAATGTATAGCAGAAGACCATAAGCAAAGAGAAAATGTTAATGCGAGAAATGAAAGACATTTTACTTCTGACGGAGGAAGAAGGCGTCTTGTAATTAGAAGGTTTCCAGGCAATGTCCGCTCGTGCTTCTGATAAGGATAGAATATGAGTGACGCCTTTAGAACGAAGAAAAGTAAGACGCCGAAATTTTGATTTGCTTCTCGATGATAATTTGGAAGGTAAAGTAATTTAGTGGCTGGCCTTCACAGCAAGGGAATTTATTTTGATATAAAATAAGCAAACAAACAAACTATTAACACTATAAAAAAGACACTAGTGCCATACGCGTTTCAAACTCAAGAGGTCATCATCAGTGGCAACAGGGAAATTAATTCATTTAATCAAAATGTTTTAAAATTGGTCTAAATTGTCTTTTTTTATAGTGTTAATAGTTTGTTTGTTTGCTTATTTTATATTCTAATACACTACAAGGTATGCAAAGTTTTAATATTTATTTTGATGTTCTTTAGTCGGGAGGGCTTCAAGACAAGCACGTGGTAGCTACTTGGAACTTTGGAACCGTCTCAGTATTTGTGATTTGAGACAACGGACAAAGTCCAAGAGAACAATTTTACAAATTATAACGCATCGTAGTCAGGGTGATTAAGTCGAGAAGAATGAGATGGACGGGGCACATGGATGGCACAAGAGGTGTGCACCGGGTATTGGTCGGGAAGCCTGAGGGGAAGAGACCGCTGCGGAGACCTAGACGTAGATGGGAGATAATCTCAGGCGGGATCTATGGGAGATAGGAGTTGAAGGAAACTGGATTTTGTTGGCCCAGGACAGGGTCCGGTGGAGGGATTTGGTTAATTCGGTGATGAATCTTCGGGTTCGGTAAGCCATCTAGTTAGTTAGTCAGAAACATTCAGACTCAGATTATTGTTGTTCTTGTAATTATTATTGTTGTTGTTATTTTTACTTAACTGTTGCTGCATCCTGTTAATGGTAATTCTGCTTACCCTCAGGCGACGGGGATGACTCCGCTGCTGTACGCTGTCAAGGACAACAGGGCAGCTCTGCTGGACCGAATGATCGAACTGGGAGCAGACGTCTGTGCAAGGAACAATGTGAGTATCTTCTGCTGTCAGAAGTTTATTCAGATCGTAATCAAGTTGGACACGATTTGCAATACACCCTTCTTCAGGTAGCTGATTGCCATACTGAAACCTTGTGTTCATTTCTTGTCAATTTAATTTTGGGTACTTAAGGCACTAAAACGAATGATGGTCTGGTGGTTACCGTATTTGTCTTTTTATTTAAACGGTACTGAATTCTATACCGAACATTGTTACTAGTCTTAAACCAAAGACAAAAGTTAAATTCTCTGTTAATTCAATTCCTAGACAATCACTTGAAGACGACATTCACTATTAGCATCTCAAGAAAGATTATATCCAATGGAATTAGTTAGTTACTTAGTACTGAAGGAAGGATTAAAGCTAATTCCCTAAACATAATCTAAAGAACTATTAAATGTACCACGAACATTAGACAGCGTCAAGCATAAATCCATTGTAGTGAATGATGAATGACTCAATCATTTATTAGTTGAGTTTTCTATGCAGATTATGTGTCTACTTAATACCAGGCTAGTGCTATATAATTAACTAATAATTGTCACAAACAACTACAGAATTAAGGAAAAAGGGGTAATGTTAATTGGTTAATCGTTGGTAATCAAAATCAGCATCCTCGGTTTAAGATACTCATTTAGTTTGATAAACATCGATTCACTTAAAGAATAACATTAATACAAATTTATTAAATTGGATTAAATGTTACAAACAGTAATTCTAAGAAATTAGACATGATTTAATTTAGTAAGAGTGATATGTTTAGACGTATGCCCGACTAAACACGCTATAAACTTCTGATTTACCTCGATTTGTCAAAGATGTTGAAGAAAGTAGAGTGACTCCAGATCACCATAAACTTCTTTAATTCTAGGAAATTTGTTTATTCATGTAAATTATAATTTAAATTTCAAAATGTAAAATTTGTTTGTGTTATGTCACATTTTGAAAGCAGTTGATAGGCATGCTGTTTAGTCTGGAAGTCTTGCCCTATGTCTTGACATTCTCTTTATTGGAGATGTAAAAGTGAACTGTCGATTGTGGTCTTCTGACGCAGTGTGTTCTTGTAGGTGGGTACCAACTTTTCGGAGAAACATGCAGTCTTCGACTTCCTTATTGTAATTGCATGTAAATATAAAAGGGTTTGTCAGAAATTCAATTGATTAAAAAAATACCGCAGTTATAATAACACCAAATATTGTCTAATGAGACAAAAATATAAAACTATGTACGTAGATATGTAAGTATTTATTCTGAGTAGGTAAAAATCTGTACGGTGGCGACCTCAGCTTGTTCTGACTGAGGAGAATGACGAGAAATGTCAGTCATGATAGGCGGTAGTCATGAAGAGATTATAACCAGGCATCATTCAAATACAAGTAAGAGGGTCTACCATTGTGTTAGCTTTCTCGTTTGTTTGTTCACAATACGAACAGTTTACATGGTATGCCGTGTTATCATCGCAGGCCACGAAGGCAAAATAAAAAGCTAAGAAATTGCCAAAATCAAATTACACCAATAGCATGAAACTGACTCAGATTTAGAATACCCTGATTCGTGTTATGAGATAACAGTACGTGTCTCATCGAAATTTTTTTTCCAGAAATTTTAATCTGGCTAGATTCAAGACAGGTACGGGTGTTTTTCTGTTCTCCGACATGGGCACACTACATCTCTTATCAAATGCATGCCGGTGTAAGGATCTTTCCCCCCATGAGCAAAGTACTTGAAGTTTGAAGCTAATCATTCACGCACATCTAATGCCAAGGTTAAAAATGTGTAGTTATACACTGGCTTACCCATACGTTTTCGTGACGTGGAAATTAATTAAGCAGAAGACAAAGTATTTTTTTATTCAACCTAGTTTCATCCAAAAACAAAGTGCAGAAAGAAGACATATTTTAAAGAACCAACAGCATAGTAAGAAATTTTTTCGTAGACGATTCTCAGAATTGGAGTAGATAATAAGGTTATACACCCATGAGGTAACATGTAATCGCGAAATATGAATTCCAACCCAAATGGCTGGACTCCCACGCAATTTCCAACACGCGTTAGCGTCTTCTGTTTAGGATTTATGAATCCATATCGGACGCTGGTTGTAGAATTGGATAATGACTACGTCTTAACGAAACAAGAATTTTGTTTAATTGTTCATTTATATGGACAGTTCCACCTTAAAAGATGTCTGTCTTCTGATAATGGATACAGCAGGGACCTCTGAAACGTTGGTAAACTTCTACAAGACTGCATGTTGCTAAAACCCAGAAGAAAGCCGTCTTCGTACTCACAGCCCTGAGAACCTCAGATCCTACTACGTGTATTTAAACCAACCAAGAATATTTCCTGTTATCTTTGACAATCATTTGAAACATAAAACTACAACATAGAGCTGAGAGTCTCAGTCGTGATTCATTTCTATCGCTAAGAAAGAAGCTAATTTTCACACGCGCGCTTGGACGAGTTGTGGGCTGCTGACTCAGAGGTCACGCCATAATGTTGCCCCTCGGTACAGAGTAAATCAATGCTGACTGCTATGGCCTTCATGTCTTCGTCGTCTTAGCAAGTGCCTACAAAATGTTGCCATGGACTGGCTGCAGCCTCAGCGACCTATATTCGATTCCCGTCAGTGACTGCGATTTGCCCCTCCCACCATCACGCGCTGGCCGACTCTGCTCTGTGACCCACTGTGACCCAATGTGACCCACTGTATATCGGAGGCTCCTTTCAGTGGATTAAAATTCCAGGAGTGTGAACCTGTCCACTCTATACATTGCCAAGGTTCAGAATTAGTGCAGCTTTACGTCGTAATAGATTGATGCTTGTTCACAGACACACAGAGAAAATTTTTACCTAAGTTTCCCAAAAAAATTACCCTACTGCCAGTCTGTTTCATTATGATTTCCTAGATAGATATTATCAATATTTATTTCTTAAACAAAACAAATAACTTAATAATTTATACTCTTAGGTTGGTCGAATCAATAGACATTACATATGGCATGGTTGAGATAAGAATTGCACACAGCATTTTGGTATGGAAACCTTGTAAAGCAGTCGTTTGTATGACAGGAGGGTATATAGAATAATAAAATTAAAATTAACCTTAAAATTAAGGGTTATCTGGTTGTGATTTGTGTCCATTAGGTTTAGGTTTCGGTATAATGGCTGGATGTGGATAACATAATAATGAACATTTTATAAAATTGTAAAAGTTTCTTGACCAGTTAACTGACTATCACTTTCTTAAGAAAGGATCTGCTCCATGAAGTTAGTTTTATGTATCGTGACACAAAATAAAATAACAATTTAAATTAAATTTTTTCAAGGAGAACTTATTTGTGAGACGACAAATTCATTGACTTCAACATTAATTGGAAAAACCTAAAGGTAAAATATTTCTGAGAGGCGTAATGAGAGGTTAATACTAAATAAATAGGGTGTAATAGTATACGTAGTTCAGATCAAACTTGCTGAGAATACAGGCCAGTGGCTAATTCTTCTATACACATTAATGCAGTTCCAGTTTCTTAAAAGATAGAGAATTTCTTGGCCAACTAATTGACAATTTCTTAAGCAGGAATTTGCTTCATGGATGACCCTAATATCTAATAGCTTATATTTGAAAGAAAATAATCAATTACAAAAGACCATTTAAAGCATGAATAACTGAGTAGCGCCATGGAGAAAAATCCGTCTTGATAAGCTAATAGTCGCTCAGGTGACAAAGAAATTCTTTGTCTTTTATTGTACCGAAATATTCAATAGCGTTTACACAAGAATTTGCTACTGGAGCTTATCACAAGCTAATTGGACCGAGACAAAATCATCACACACGGTTTCTTTAAGATTTATTTTTATATTACAGTATACTGTCATCTGTGCCTAGGTCATCCAAGTTTTCTCTTTCTTTCGGGTTTTATTTTTACATTATATTTGCATGTCTAATTTCTACCATGAGTGTTACATGCAACGCCCATCGTGATCATCCTAGTTTTGGGCGAAGAATTAAAGGTCGAACATGAAATGGAGCGCATTTCGTGAAGAATAAAAGGAGAACTTGATAAATACTGAGCAAACTGACGCAGATCATAAAACTGCTTATGACGCACACGACGACACAGTGCAGAGGTTATAAATAGCTTTATCTTATGTACAGAGAGGTTAACTGTATGTAATCTCTGCTCCCACCTTGACTCACTCCTTTGGAAACATAAAGTATGATATGCCATAGATAAATGTGGTGTCAGTGTCGGTTAAATACATTTACTTTAGATTTAAAGTGGAATATTTTATCTGTAATTGTTGTCGGTAAGTTAGTCTATTAAATTTGACCTGGTTGAACTTTAAAAGTCATACATAACACAATCAAATATTCTTGGGCCATCAGCCATACAGGTTTAATGTTTAAATCCAACGTTTCGGAGAGTGTCCGTGCTCAAATTTGTCTCTCTCAGATCGTTTTAATGTTATCTCCAATAAATTTCTGTTTGTGTTCCTTTTATACTCAATACTAGCCACTGTCGCAGGCTTTCAAATTTTACTGAATTATCAGTACTAGGTGGTGACTGGTAAAACAAGAGTTTCTTATTATATGATATCCTGAAAAATATTGTGCGTCGTATATACTGTTTTTACCCACAACTTTAATATTTTGAGTATTTACCTGAATATAAGAAAATATTTCATTCTTCTTGGTGTGGTATTTATTTAGTGTACAACAATAGAAACAACAAATTCACATTTCTACTGTTGTTCTCTAGTTTATGTTGTGGATTTTCTACGAGATGCCAACATTACAGAGTAACGCTGGTAACCACGGCGCCAAAACCCGAGAGACAACAACAAACTTCTCATCGCCGTGAGAAACTCAGATCGTAAATAGCTTTAATGTACGTAACACTGATGACAGTTGTCTTCTTGGTTGTAGCGCCGCGTAGTCTGGTAGAAGATTACCGACGTTTCAGAGGTCCTTGCTGCCTCCATCTCAGGGAAATAATTGACGATGATGATGATGATGATGATTGAGGCAGCAAGAACCTCTGAAATTTCGGTAAACTTTTACCAGACTACACAGTGCAACAACTAAGAAGACAACAAACAATTTTCATAATCCATACCGACAGAATCTGAAATCTTAAGAAAAATTTTCATGGCGTGGTTACCGTACAGGCTAACATACAGGACATTTAAGTATAGAAACAGAACTTTTATGGCCGTGTTGTCTACAACCTGACACAGCATCTTAACCTGAACGAGATGAATCTAATTCACATTTATTCATTGAACATTAACATTCCATCTATGCTCAGTTCACTCAAATGTTCTTTCAGTTTTGGCTTTCAAACATACATTTTGTATGCATTTTCATTCGTGCTACATGTCACACGCAACTCAAACTCTTTGGCTGTAATGTCTTATAAAAATGGTGAAAAGTACAAGGTATTAATTTATCACTGTTCACTTTCTCCCGTCTTTTTGTTACTTTCTCTCTCTTAGGTCCGTACATTTTCCTCAGATCCGTACTGTGGCGTTTCCACATGGGCTACCAAACTTACCCAAATCTCGTAGAGTCAGTTACAAACTGCGCAGTGTCACTAAAGGGCTCGTGAAACTAACTGGGTCTGGGACACGAATCCTGGATAGGACGATAAAATGCAAATGAGGTGCCCCATTGTTAGATAAGCCACAGGTATAATAAAAGACTGCTCCTACGTCATGAGGATATGGAACCACGCGAAGGTCGAACTTGTTGCATCGTCCAGAGTGGGCCGGGGTTCGAGTTCTGGATTTCTACAAAATTATACTTTAATAGTTTATTCGTAGTTTAGTATTATTATGATAACGAAATCACGAGATCTTCTGTGATCTGCAAATGTAATTTTTATGAGAAATATAAAATGGTTTCCAGAATATGGGTTTCTAATTAAGCAATATATTTTAAAAGACAGAAGGAAATTATTTACCTAATCCTGATAAGAACTATTGACACTTAATAACGTTTATCGACCAACAGAGACAAATTATATAGAATACTGCATGTCTTTCTCTCCGACTGTATATGCTAGATGTTCCAGACAGCTCGTCGATTGCAGTCTGACATTGGTTTTCTGCAGAAGAATTTATCCACAGAATTCTACATCCCATCAAGACATAAAATCTCATTTTAAATTCTTAGAGATGGTGTGTGTTTATCTAAATACAACAAACTAAATTATAGGTCTATTTGTACTGTTAATTATCTTTACAACAGAATTATTTTGTCTGCAACAAATTAACATAAAGACCAGATAGTGTTACAAAAGTATAAAAAACGCACTAGCGAAATATTTGTGGATTTATTCCAACTTTAGTTTTGGCCTAATAAAAAATAAATAGCTGATAATTTGAAAGGCATGAAAAGAGATTGGCGGTAAGGAGTCGCGTATTCTAAATATCGGAAAAAGACGACGATGAATCATATTCAAGCACCAGCAACCTTTATTTTCATTTTATTTATTGTGGAAAGGTAGACTTATGATATCACAATGCCGTCTATGTGTCCTTTAAAATTCTGAGCCAGTTGACCAGTTTTCACGACGTTTGGTATAAACGGTATATCTTTGGAGGCGACCGATTTTCTACAGCAGGTTATGACAACATGGTAGATGTAGAAACTTGTGAGGTGGAAGCTGTATATAATAATAGAATTTTGAAAAATTTGCAACGTTTGTTAAGGTATTTTCTTGGAATATATAGCATGCATGAAACTTATATTACTTTTGATTTCATGGCGATAAGCAATTTACCAAGTGGAATATCGCATGGAGATATATGATAAATAAACAGTTTTCGTAGAGAACAGTTTACAACTCAATAATTGCACACATGGATACCATGCGATCTTTGCAGTATGTCCAGAATTGTTAACATAGACTAAATCTGTACATAAATATTAGGCCAAACTTTTATGTGACATATTTGTAATTACAAAAAATAAAATATCTGACAATCTGAATTCAATCGCATTACTTTGTATCGAGACACTGCTCTACAGTACTACATAAAGAGATAGTGCAAAAATGTTCTAATTTATTACCTAAACTCTTATTTTAAAATTCTTAAATTTCTGCCCTTGAATTTTGATTATACTTCCCTTTATTTCTGCTCTACATTCTTATTCTGTTTACAAAGATTTTTCATTCTGTTTTCTCGCAACAGGAAACAGCTTGCTTCATAATTATGCTCGTAAATATAGGTCTGTATGAAAAAGTTTCGCATGAACGTCAAAATCGTATTCAAGCCACGTGGATTAATCATATTAAATATCCGCTTTCTAACAACAAAGAGCAATTTTACGACAATGCTTTTGTCCATCACAACAATAAAATAATTCTGTGATTGTGTGCTGACTGAACAATGCTTGTCAGTCTGTGTAACATTGACATTTATTTCCTGAGCAAGATTCTAAGTTTGAACGAAAGGAAACGTGTTCGGGTCGACACAATGCAAGTCCCACCGTATTCATTTTTTGTAATTGATGGCGTACTAAGTTCTTTAAGGCGTGGTGTGTAATTAAGGTTGCGACTTTTAACGTTTAAAGTTCTTATTTTCTTTTGCTTTTCGATACCCATCGGCAACTCCAAATATATCTGGTAAAAACAAGTTTTGATATCAGATTCCTACGATTTCAGTTTTCGAGAATTCAATGACCACACGATACATTTCCAAAAGGCCCATTTTAATATTATATTTCCATTGTCAGTGTTTCAAGGATGTAAAGTGCCGGTTGTATGTAATATGTTACGTCACTGGACGACATAAGTTATCAGTCTACACTTCCTTCATTATTCGACCTCATGTCGTGAGGTTGGGTTTACGAAAACAGTGAAATGTATGTTGATTTAGTATTCCAATAAAGTGGATCGTGGAAGTTCGGAATGAGGCTTTTTGTGCGATCAAAAATTTTATAATATAGGAGGTTACTCCCATTTCGGTATAAATTTAGCCCTAATAATATAGAATGATTAATGGTGGCAAAGGAAGATTGGTAATCATGGCGGGAACTTGGTTTTTCATCAGATTAAAGCATCTATGCCAGTAGGGCGTTTACCTTTTCCGCAGTATAAAAAAAATCTAGTAGCCACCATCAGCATTATTATCTGCAATGCACTGGTCTACA
>NW_019059682.1:636334-670487 GCF_000696155.1 Zootermopsis nevadensis
ACGTTAATTACAAATATAATCCCGTAGAACGGCATTGGTAAGAAACAAAAGAAATTCGTCTGATTCCAGACTTTTTCACGACTCTCATCGCCTGTCCACAAAGTTGAAGAACTGTAATTTCGATAACCAGACATGCAAAAAATGTCACGCTGAAGCAGATATAAAAAATGCTTTGTTATGAATGACGGCTGTGAAGACGGATAGATGATTGTCTGTGATTCTTTCTTTAAAATTTGTCACTAGCCTTTATTGCAACTGATTACGGTACAAAATTCTGGTCTCATCCGCTGCAAGTCGGACAAACTGCCGCGTTGTTTAAATTTTTACAGCGGAGTGGTAACAATCAGTAATTCAACATTTTTTATTTATCTATTTCAGCCCACATAGGGGTTATTTACTAAAGCATCATTAACTAATTGATCTTTTTTTGTAAATATTTGTGTTTTCTTCGAGGTAGGGGCTGAGTTTTTAATTATTATTTAGACGAGCTTTGACTTTAATCGGCTAATTGCTTTCCTTTTCGTCAGAACAGTCAATAGAGTAATCATTTTTGATGCATGGCCCCTGTCTGTGACGTCAGAGATGGCAGTTACTATCTGATGAGCTGAGCTGATAATTTAAATGGTTTTAACGAAGATTTATTGAACCTGTATTAATAGATTACGAGGAGAAATTTTCAGTATTAATCTTGGGGTCAAAAACAAATTGAGGATCTACTTTGCTGATTTCATTCCAAATCTTGAAAAACATATTCTTTTCTATGCTTTTTTCACGAAAGGTGAAACGCACGAAGTAAACACAGAACGGAAATAGACTCTGGATCTTTAGCCAGTTCAGTGGCCGAGCTACTATTTATCCTGTCCAGGTAACAATACCGCAGAAAATGTTTCATTCTAACTGGCAAAGTAGGTGAAGAAAATTCCATATGTGATTTACATTTAAACCCCAAGTCGCGTCATTTAAATTCATTGTATGCTGACGCTATCAGACCAGGTAATCTTTCATTCATTCAAGTTTTTATTGTTTCTATCTTTCTCTCTCTTTTCATCCCTGTTTCCTTATTTCTTTCTTGTTTTCATTCTCTCTGTAGCTTTTATATCTTTGTTTCTTGCAATTGCTCTTTATGCATTACTTAAACCTCCGTGCAGTGTCGTGTTCTTTGTCTCGGCTTCATTAATTTTCTTAATGAACAATGCATAAATATGGGCGTTTAAATTCAAAAGTCGACCTAAAGTGGAAGTAGCTCCTGCGGTGTCACATGACCTAATTTTGTTTAAATCTCTTTTGTGTGTTAATAAAGTACAGAATAAGTTTGCGGTCATATATAACAAAGTGTTATTTTGTATGATTGTTCCTTACGGGTGCGAAAATTTACAACAAAGTTTGCAAAGCCTCTTAAATAAATTACTCTTGACACGAATTCGTGATTTATAAGGCTGTGGACATGTTAACAAATGAGCATCGTGTAAAGCGGTTGTCAGTTGTTGCAAGCTTAATGGCGAAGGTCTTTCTTGTTTTTGTGTGAAGTTTAAGTTCTTCAGTGGCGGAAATTACCTTAAAATCCTTTGTGGTTTTCTTCGAAATTAAAAAAAACAAACTAGATGCATAGAATTGTTGAGGTGCTACATGAATTAAACCAAAGGAAATGTCAAGTAGGTGCCATTTCTTACAACGCGTAGAATGTAACACTTCAGTTGTGCCCTGATGATCTTTTTCCGGATGTGAACCACTGCGTTACTATGAGATCTTATCTCGTTTTTTCCCTTCAGCGCATTCAACACGGGGTGGATAGAAGGGGTACGTCATACGTCTTACCATTGGACATGCAGTTAAAGAACGACGAATTGTCTCTGAATGACGTCACCACATTTGCGAAATATATACAGTGACTCATTAGCTCAGTCAGTATAGTGACTAGCTACGGGCTGGACGACCGGGGTTCGATCCCCGACGGGGGCAGAGGATTTTTTTCCTTTAGCCTCTGCGTCCAGACCGGCTCTGGGGCCCACCCAGCCTCCTCTACAATGGGTACCGGGGTCCTTTCCCGGGGGTAAAGGCGGCCGGGGCTTGATGTTGACCACTCACCCCCATCTAGTGCCGAGGTCAAGAAAGAGAGGAGCTATACCTCCACTCCCCCAATGCGCCTTTACGGCACGTAGCTGGACAAACTTTACTTTACTTTACTCATTAATTCAGGAACAGAAAGAAATTTCGTTCTGTTGTCGAGCGTGGGAAATGCTAAAAAAACTCTACCCTCTTTCTTACTAGTCCCCACTTCTCCTGTGGTAATCAACCCTTTTTATCTTAGGATTGCCAGGTAGAAGAGATGACATACAATTTTTCCGATGGACAAGGATTAATAAGGAAGATTATCTTGGGTTTCGACTTAGAAACTCCGATAAAGCATGATTGGGTCTAAGGAAATATTCCGGGGGGTGGACCTCAATGATGGACAAGTGCAGAACCTTGTGAAGAAAACACGCTGTTTTCTCAGCATGGTGACATTTTCATTTCCACTTCGCAGCAGTAGCCAACAAACGTTCGGTTAGTTGAAAATAAGCTTCAGTCTCGCGAAATCTTGGTTAATTCAGATTCTTATATTCTTAAACGTATAGTCAGATGGCAATGTTAAACTGTTTAGACGCAAAGTAAAACAAACTTACTGCGAGATCAATATACTACTGACGCACAGAGAGCTAAAACCAGAGTCCGCGATACGAGGACAAAGCATCACCGCGAATTCGAATACAGGCGGCCCATTGGTCCTTAAGTTAAAGCCTTTGTGAAGTTGCTGTTATTTGTGCTTAGCTGACCGGATTCTGATTGTACTAGCCTGAATCTATGTCAAGAATCACAGTAAAATGCAACTAACAGGTGTTTCGAAGTATATTGGAATTCGTAAGGGACTTTAAGGTTTTCCCTACTGAAAACTTCACAGCTAACTGTCACAAGGGTGACTAACTGAATGCATACAAAGCAGCTAGCCCTCTAGTAATTTCTATTCTATGCTGAATTACAAAATGATCCGCGTGGCCAAATCGTAGTCCTTCCCTTTATGTAAACCGAATTCTGATATCGAAATATCCAATTAATTTCCACCTCTCAACAGAGTTTGTCTAGATTTGAATTTAAATCTAACTGGCATACTGTTCTACTTCCCCTCAAACATGACCGAACAGCTACGAATAAAAAATCGAACAGAGCATGGAAGCTCGAGTCACGCCACTACTTTCGATACTGTGCCCTGATCGACTCTCGGACGAGATAATCGCGATTCTGGAGCTCACCCTGTTCCTCCAAGCGAATGTTCAAACAGTATCTTCAAATAAGCAACTTCGATTATTTCCTCAGTACAGCTAGTTCAGCGGTACCTTCATTGAATGTTCATACTTTTTATCCGTCTCCTATATTCTAAGAGACAGCGTACTAGGTATGGCTTATGTCTTATTATAAATCACAAGTAAGTGGGTAATCCTACCATTGCACAATACTCGGAAATGCACGCAGCCGAAATTCAACCTTCCTAACAAAACAATCCAAGTTCAGAGTGCTACCACTATAACAACCTGCTTTATCCATCGCTACATCTACTGCTGAGTTTACCTAAGGAAAATGTTCTAGGCGTATTTGGCTTCAGGGACTGAGAAATATGAAAAATATCGAAGATTACCGGCCCCTATTCGAGATTAAAACTCGATACCTCTGGATTGTGAGTCATACTGCTACCGCTGTGATTATTCTGTGTATGTTTCTCCAAGAAGCACCATATCGCTGAATAGAAAGTAAGTTAATCTGAGTTCCCATGCAATGGGAAATCAAACATGGCGGAAAGCGTGCGTCGTTTCCTAAAACTAATCTCATAGGATAGTGATCTTGGTACTTTAATGAATGTGAACTGTAAATGGCACACACAGACAACACGCAGAGTATTCATGCATTCGTTAAACGTAAATGGAAATATTCAGTGTGGCATTTACCTCATGAATTTACTTGTTGAAATACTTAATTATTTGGTATTATACCAAAATGTTGGCCGTAGAGGTATCTGAGTATGGTGCGACAAAAGCTTGAAATTGTGTATGTTGCTAGTTAATATAAAACATATAACTTTTAAAGTCTCACTTTTGTAGAATGTAAAAACCACTTGGCTGCCAAATCTGTAGATAGTTTTTCGTTTTACAGAAACAGTTTTGCTGAGTATGAGAAATATAACAACAAAATGGACTACAAACTTTCTTACAGATTTAATCAGCCATGGCGACCACGAGATGTAGTGATATTATTTGTTATAAATTTGAGTTTGTTGAAAATCTACGCTACTGGAACACCAAGGATTTAAAAATTATGTGGTAACTAAATAGCGCAGTTATTATTCAAGCTACATTTTCTATATATAACTAATAACTTTAAGACATATAGGATCTCAAATTCTTGCAATATATTTTTGTCATTAAGCAAATTTTAAATGTAGCGTGGAGTACAATATTAGGAGAACCCTCCAAAGTGATTTGAAAAGAATGGCTTGACGGGGGAACAGTAAACACTAAACAGATGTAAAATAATTATTTATGAAAGAGAGAAACGCAAGAATATTTCGTTTTGTTGTTTATCAGTGTAGCCTTCAGCTGTTACCAACTCACAGTGGGTATTTCTAGGCAAGAGTTTCAGAAATTTACTAAAATTTAGGTCGCTTGAAACACAGATTAACGATTAGGCAAATTTGTCGACATATACGAAGTATGGGAAATTGCCTACCGCGTTACTATGGTCACGTACTAATGAAGCAAAAAAATATATCCGATTTATAATTTCTCTGAAACTACACACACTTTGGAGAAAATGTATTCTTAATAAAAATAAATACTTATTTCCGGTAACTGACGAAAATTTTATGCCTAAAACAATATTTACTTTAGTTTAGAAATACATAATTCTAACCATTTATTTAATGCTTCTTTTGCAGTGGGACTTTGTTGTCTAATTTGGGTTAAAATTGCATTTTGTCAACTTCCTGAGTTTTGGTCAAGTCTCGTAATACCAGCCTAGTTGCACCACACTTCCTTCGCCAAAATCTTGACGATCTATGAGTATGAAACAAATATGTCGGCAGACGTACCATATTCGAGTGAAACTTTTTTTTTACTGTAGAGGAAAAATATAAATTACAAATGTTCTGAAACTAAGTGATCATGAAATATTTGTTCCCATGAAGAATGAATTAAGTTGTCAATTTTGTATAGGCCTACTGCAAAATAAGGAACATAATAATTTATACTGGTCACCTAGCGTTATTACCGTCATGAAATCTAAGTGATTACATTGGGCTAAGTATGTACTTAGGATGAGAGAATTGGAATGCCACTTGAAATATCGAGAAGGAAATGGAACAATAACATTGAGATGGACAGGGATTTTTAGGATAGCAGTTGGACAGAAATTTCTTAATATCAATTCAGTATTTGGCTGTGTTCTACCTTCTGATACTACTCCAATAGCATTAGGAGTAGACCTCTTGTTACAACACTAAATTTCGTTATCTTGTTTGCAGGACAATTACAACGCTCTTCACATTGCGGCTATGCATTCTAGAGAAGACATCGTGAAGATTCTGCTGACCAAGAAGGGCGTCGACCCGTTTGCATCTGGAGGGGTAAGCAACAGTCAAATTGTGATCATTATCACTACACAAGATAAGTGCAAATAAAGTATTTAGGTTAGAAATTTTAAGCAAAGTTTTAGTTGTCGCTTATGAAGCAAGTTTACAAGGGATACATCTTAAAGTGATTAATCGAATAATCGATGTGGATTACGCGTCGTTAAATAACACATAAAATATTTTTGTGCAGTATATGTGAGATTTGAGGTTCTCAAGGAGATGAAGATGTTGTTATTCTGGATTCTCATATCGTGTTGACTTATAGGAAGATACTATCGTTTTGGAGGAACATACTTCCTCCATCTTCAGTACTTCTTAAAGATGGAGACACCACGTATCTCTTCTGTTTACAGAATACAGTGTTATGTTCTCTGAGCCACCGGTTTACTGTTGTATCCAAATCGTTATCCATTTTAAATTTTTGGACAGCCTGGTGTGGCTTTATATATTTATAGCCCTCAAGCAACACCTGTGAGGCCATAGCTGATGATGAGGAAATATCACCAAACAATGGTCCAAAGATAAGAGCACGAACTTATATTGTCAAGAGTGAAAGATACCAATCCCATGGTATAATAAATCTGTCTATACATAAATAATTCACGAGACGTTCATTGACCTATTAGCCAATACGCTGTAGCGCAGTCGCCAAGACCCATAAAACAGCCTTCTTCGCACTGACTGGAATGAGAACCTCAAATCCCATGAAGTATTATCACCATAAATTATTCATTGAATTAATTCAAGATACATATCTTTATAAACTTGCTATGTGACCAACTATTATGCCCAACGAGAGTCAACCAAATTGTTAGCTGTGCCATTTTGATATTGTTTATGCTTTCAATACAAAGTAATGAAAAGTGTTAAAAGAGAAAATAAAAACGCTGAAATATGTAGCACATATCAGTATACAAACTATCAATGAATATAGTATATAAATGAATTATTAAAATGTTTAACATAATACAATTTTTAATACGCTATTTATAGTAGGGTTTGAGAACTTTTCATATTAATATTTGTTATAAATAAATGTTATAAATCAATATACTTCTTCATCTTCTTGCTTCACAATAAAATGGCTGCATAATATGCATCTTCCAACGCAAGCGTGTAAGTATTCAACATTCCCATAAAATTATTATTCTATGTAATTAATAAAGCTTAAATGTAACCTTGTTTATGTTAGACCCTTGTAAATAATAAACTTTAATTTTTAATTTGCAAGGCTTTGTAATTAATTAAACATTATAAAATATAAATACTAATATGAGCACACTTAATTAGACAATATCTGTACCTTAATAAAAGCTTTGTAACATATATACTATTCTTAAAATTATTTAGCAAGATGATCTTATATTTCGTATCTTAAATTAAGGCTGGGTTATCCAACACGTTCTAATCGCGGGCCGCATTATCCCGCAATTCGTAAGATAGTCGTACTAGTTGTGCATTAGAATTTAAGCTTAAATTATAAATAAGATCAGCGTTGGAAGGGTTAAATATGTCGATGGCGGGATAGAAATATTTCTGCCACTAAAATAATCTAGTATTAAATGGTTCTTTAGTACACTAACTTTAAATAAACTAATTTTATTAATTTTCAGCAAAATTAAACATACAAAACTGTCATAAAAGTAGAGAAGTGCTTTAAAAAACTGCCAAATTATCGTTATTTTACAGAAAATTGTTGCTACCTTTTGTTATAGCTGTGAGTAGACTTTGGCCTGAAAGCTATAAGGAGGTTATAAGCAAACGAATAAAAGAAATATTTTCAAACCACGATATATTGATAAGGTGGGAACAAAGAAGCTACATAATTTAGTTAGTGACTTTTATGCATTTACAAAATTTAAAAAATTAAAATTGTGTATGACTACTAACAAATGAGTAATTTTAAAATATTTTATTCTTTGGTCTTCGTGTTTCCTTGTTATAGATAGAGGACCATTGTTTAAAAATGAATCATTCTAGAGAAATCAGGTCACGTATGGTCATAAATTATTTTTTACTTGTTGCGTTAAATTAGGCAAAATTATCGCTTAAGAAGCATCGATCTACGAACACGTAAAATTTAATCCATTCAGGACATACATATGCCTGTATCCAAATCTTAGGCCATAGTTTTATCTAATGATTTTTATTACCTAGTGGTTCTGGGTCAAATATCTGCTATTGCTTTTTCCAGGGAAAATTCCGTGGTGTCTGTCAGTTTTAAATACCATTTTCATGTGCAGGCCTATATTTCGGAATAAATACGGGCCTTCAGTCGCTGTGTGCGTTAAAGATAAATATGCTGAAATAAAATATGGGCCTATACAATATAAAATAAATCAAACATTTACAACCAAATTAAGTTATCACCATAAAAGTGGTTATCTTCGTATATTATTAACATTTAGTAAAATATCTACTAGCCGTGTTTGAAAATGGTTTCTAAATCTTTCCGAGTTATGGACAAGAAACACGGTAGTGATTTTTCAAAGGAATAGTATCCAGCCTCTATCACATTATATAGTATAAATATAATAATAGTCTACAAATCGAATTATTGCTAGCAAGTCTTAGGAATTTTATTTAAAACATAAAAATGAATGTCAGTGTTTATATTAAAACCGAAGATATCGTATATCATAAAAAAACACGGTGAACATCCGTTATTAAAAATTGTACACACAGGCATTTAGATAATTTGTCAGAAATTTTCATGTTATCAGCTACGTATAAAGGGAAAGAAACGTAATCATAATTGGCTTAAATTTTCAGAAAAGTAGTAATGATAAACACAAATTATTTAACCACTGACATGAAACCAGATAATTTATGCTCGTAAAATAGTCATTTTTCCACAAAATTTACGAACACCATCAGTCATGATAATCAGCTTTTAGATTGAGGCTTAAACCCGGGACATTTCTAGTACGAAGAACAAGTACTGACCACTGGGCTAAGATGTTTACTGGTTAAAAGAAACAAATGTGAACAAACACTTTTGTGTGTATCATGGGGCCCGCAATTTACGTGTTCCATACCCCTGAGATTATTTTGAAGAACTTCATGTACTCTGCATGACATTGCTTGACCTATTGACTTTCAGTTATCTTCGCCCTGTTCTGGAGCAGGCAGTAGTTGTAATGTAAATCCGTGTCTCGACCAGGCAACATGTGTTGCAGAATATAGACCGCACTCCGATTCATCTCATGGCCAGACGAAAGGATTCTCCACCTAAGCTAAAACGTGTAATTAACCGTTTATTAACACTGTTAACCTTTTTCATACAATTATGCTCAAATATGAAGCGGCGTAGAATAATTTAGTAAACGTGTTGTGATTTCCTCTGGTTTTTAAAATCCAAGTAATATAAATATATATACTTCGAGAAAAGAGCCTAAATTCCAAATTTATGAACCCGAAGTGAAACTCAGAGAAAACAAAATGAAAGTTTATATCTCACCGCTAGGAAACTGGACTAATTAATTTTAAAAATTGTAAATAAATTTTCGGAAACTATCAAAATTCACATATCTGGGAAAGACGTTTAGAAGTTGCAAGCAAAAATAAAGAGTATTTTATCTTCCAACCTCATATCCTCCTATATAAAACGCAAAGATTAAAATACGCTGTATTAAAATATAATTTTAATGGCTGTCTTCTAGGTCGTTGCGCCGTGTAGTCTGGTAGAAGTTATCAACGTTTCAGAGGTCCTTGCTGTCTCTATAATCAGAACAATGGTCTGTAAATAGCCATCTTCATTGTCGCCGTAGTGGAAACTCACAATATCACAGTTTTAATGCTATTTTATTAGTGTGAAACTTGGTATACTACCACAAAAAACAGAGCGACTGTTAAGGGTGTCTGAGAATAAGATGGACCTACTGAGGAAAAAGTTCCAACTAAGAAAGATGAAGTTGGAGGATATTATGAGATAGTATTGGTATCGTACTTCCGTTCTGCGTGTAATATTATTAGGGAGGGCAAATAAAGTTGGGAGAAACATGTAGTGCCTGTTAAGGAAAGTGGAAATCACTTCAATGCTTTGGTTACAAAATCTCATGCCATCAGGTCATGTAGTGGGCGTAATCATAAATGAAAGGAACGTTTTTAAATCGATTTTAATAAAATAGGGTTTTAAGGTTTAATTACAGGCTTCCTTTTAACGCGGTGATGAATCTCTGGATTTCATAACGGTTAAACATCAATGAGGTCAATAACTGTCACTTCCTGTCGCTTGTAGATGCACCAGATTCCAACTGCAGGGCTTCAAAATTCAGTCACCTAAATTATAGGAAAAACGTGTGAACTGGTTTACATAAATACCTAGAGGTCACTTTGTGGGGAAAATTTAGACTGAGCCAAACGTATAATTGATTCTTCATAAAGAATATTTTTCAGAGGACTCTAATGAAACCTAGATACCACCACTTCTTGGTTATCCGCGACTTATTTTTCAGGATATTTGCAGATACTTTACGTTTTTGTAGGCCCTTATCTCCACCCGCAAAAAGATAATAAGTAATAACTAAAATATAACAGGCAAGGAAATTAGATGGATAAGAAAGACAGATTATTTACACAGTTACCATATAATTTAAAATAAGTTATATTTACGTGTTATATATAATAAAAATTCCATAACACTGTATGAAAAAAGTAAACACTGTTTTAAAATAAATCACTAACATAATTAATAATAAAAGTAGTTAAAATTGTGTTTGCTGGAAGCATAATGTAGCTACCATAGCAGTGATCACAACACTTGGATTCCTATAACTAAAAAAATTTAATACAATAAAACCTGCTTATAACAGAATGCTAAGAAATTCGAATGTTTTTCGTTTGAGACTTGTTTCCGTCTTAACATACAAAATATTACACACTACATACTCCATACACTGTTTTGTTAAAATTGCAAGCCAGAATTTCGTGCTAAAAATTTACAGAGAAATACATAATATTTTATTATTCTTCCTTTTTACCCCATTAAAGTATTTACACTTATATCTTTTCGGTCGGGGTCAAGTATTTTCAATCTCTGACAGCAGCATTCCTCTCAAAATAAAATTCTAAAAGCATGGCGCAAAACAAAACTACATAAACATAAAAAATAAAGTAGACAATTCTCAACTTTTCTTTTCGCTTTCACGTGAAACACCCATGTAACTTTGTATTCGTTTTAAGACATATACTCGTTGCCGCTGATGTTTTCCGGTAAGTGCAAGTTTTGCTGTAGGTGTTCAAATTTCTGTTGTAGCAGTCAGGTTTTACTGTATAACACGGAGTATGTCACCATTTAAATACTTTCAAAGTACAGTCTAATGCTTTCTCCTTAACTAAACATGTGTTATGCAGTGCTAAAGCACTGCCACATCTATTATTAAAAAACCTCATAACTTAACATTAAAAAAACTTAGATGTAGAATGCGTGGAGTAGTTGACAATAGCACAGATTATTTTAGTCTAAAAACGTGGAGGGAAACGGCTACTAGGAAAAACTAAGTATAGATGGCGGTATAATATTTAATTGCCCAATGATAGGACTATTGACAGTTTTGTGAATGCGATAATGAACGGTAATGTAGGATTTCATAGAAACATGTGATTTGATTACGTGTGTGACTAATATTCTGTCAACATGATCCGTGTGTTAAAAACATAGAAACTCAGTTTGGGAAGCAGTTAGTGCACTTGTATGTCTCCGATGTCATGTGATACACAAAACGTTACTGACTGCTTGATGTTCAATTAACAGCCCAGAATGCAGACAGCGGTCCACCTGGTAGCGAGCCGGCAGACGGGAACGGCTACCAGTATACTCAGGTTACTGCTCAACACGGCCGGCAAGGAGATTCGCCTCAAACCCGACTCGGTAAGACAGTTGCAGTAACTGAGATAAGTGATTACCGGTACAAGGTTATCGAAAAATAATGACCATATTTTAAACAGTTACATTATATAAAATACTTTACTTACAAAAGAAATGTGTTTGGTAAAGAAATACGGTCAGATAGATCGAAAAAATTATTCACCTGCTTAATATTCTAATTTAGGAAGACTTTAATAGATGAAATTACTTCTCAAATAATAAGGAAACTGTTAAATTGCTTATTTCCTTAAAACGTAGAACTATATTCTAACCATGTTACCAATCGTCGCAGTTGAATTTGTGACAGCTGCTTCTTATTCTGTAGGCCTTAGGTTCAGATCTCAGCTCAGAGACTGCATGTTCTAACATGTAACTCTCTCGCACCACGCATAAACCTGTATCGTACTTCACGTAAACGCCTTTGTTGTTATATTTCGATAGCAAGCACAACAGAAGTGTCAGAGAAGTTGCCGAATAATCAAGGCGATTGTGGTAAAAATTTTGCTTCCTTTCCCAAGTTTCTGTTTTTTATAGATTGTGGCCTTTGGGCTGTGTCGTTACGTACGTTTTGTGTGTATGTTGTGTACGTGGTTACCGACGTTTCGGAGGAATGTGTCGCCTCCATATCCCGCCCAGAAAACTACTATCTACATTTTTACCCTAGTGGAAACATCGAATTCCATACAACAAACGTTTAGTTAATTTTTTTATTGTTTCCTGAATTGGTTTATGATTTCCCTGGCTAAAGTACATGTTACGTCTAAGATTCTGAAAGAACCGAGTTCGTTCCTCTGATCCCTGTCAAGTTTCTACTAATGTCTATCCGTCTGCGTTATCCTCAAGGATTTAGTTACGAGCACATTTATCGAATTTCTTACAACTGTGCATAATCATGAAGCAACTAAAGTCCACGTCATGTGCGAAATTTCTAATACACAGCAACTTCAAACATCGGGGTAGTTTAACTCACCTACCTGATTCGCTCTCGGGAGGCGCCGGGTTTGAAGTTAGGCCTAGATACCGACCGTCCAAACTAAAATTTATCGTGATTTTCTTCACTTTCGACAGACAAGTGCTTGGAAAAAAGAAACCACTGACGTTTCTTTCACAATTTTTTTTTCCAATTTATCGTAATAAATCATTCTGTAATTCGATACTGTGTATTCTACAGAATAATATATAATTTTAATTGGGGAATGGGGATTTTATAAGCGTTATATATTAAGGCCACTGGAGATAATTATGTTAGAGCTGTGGACAGCAAAATCCCGGTGTTAGGCAGACACATTTTCTGTATAAAAATATTGGTTAAATGACCGCATTAAATTCGTAATATAACTGAAATTCAGTACTGCTTTTATTTTCGAGTCTCATTAAAAATTCAAAGACTTAGATCTCAATTTAATTTAAAAAGGAATGAAAAGCTGTAGTTGTTTTAATTGAAAATCAGGTGTGCGGCAAATATCAGGAGCTAAACTGTAATAACTTAGCTGTACACGCAGATCGACGCTTCAAACGAAGGTGGGGGGCGTCATTATGACACAGAGGAATGGAAAGAATAGAATATAACGGTATTTTGCTGGTACTTCGCGTGTCCTTCCAGATTTTGGTGCGGCCTGGTACCGACATCCCCTTACCTCGCTACTCATTTCACCACAACATAAACGGCCTAAAGGCAGTTCTCGTAAATAACCACTATTCATAGTACATACGAGTTTCAGACCATGGTTTTGGTTTGAAAATATATTTATTTAACCAGACTTTGTCAGTTGCATTGTGAATTAAAATGGTCGTGGCATGTTTTAAAGTCGTATTCCAGCATATGATTTTACATACCAAAGAAGTCAACAAGATTCTCCCTTGTTACAACTCAGGGTTTGTAATCTGCTGCTCATGAAAAATTAAATCTGTCCGCGATGTCCTCTCCCTGTTAATAAAACGAAAGTTATTAATTTTTCATACTCAGTAGCCTGCAGAGAACAATTGTATTGTATTCTAAAAGAAATAAAAAAATTTAAGTAGGTTCCTTGTTACCACTTTATAGATCGTCATTAGACATTAGATCGACCAAACTGCCTTCATAGAGGATAGTTGAAATATTATTAAATAAGCAACCATGGACAGCTGACAAGGTGACTGGAGCGCGATCTGACAACCTCTTGCAATAATGGAAAGCAACGTGCGTTGCTGTGGTAGGTAAGACTATACTGGGGGACACTGGGAACGACCCGTTCTTCAAGTGCCTGAGCACTTCGGGTCCCAACTTTTCGTTGGCTTGGTCTATAGACATTCGGTAGGACTCCTTGGATGAGGGATCGGCCCGTCGCAAGGCCTCTACCTGTACACAGGACAGCACGACACAGAAAAACGCGGCCACACATCCATGGCTTGAGTGGGATTCAAACCCACGGTCCCAGAGACCAAGCGGCACAAGGCCCGCGCCTCAGACCGCGCGGCCACTGCGGACCCCAGGTAAGACTATGTCTCTGTGAAACTGGACCTCTAACTAGCCTTCGACCATTCTCCAGATGAAATAAGTGTAAATATGGAACAGAGGTGGGATAATACTGACAGGGGAAACTCAGAAACTCAGAAAGGAAGCTGTCCCAGTGCTACTCTGTCCACCGTGAATCCCACGTGGACTGCCTCTGCGGCGACTAACTGCTCGAGCTATGACATGACGAAAGCAGCGTGTTACAAAACTCTACGCAGGACCCTGGAGTAGGACGGACTCTTTGGCACGACCTCGGCAACGGGAAGTCGTCATGAGGTTTCTATCTTCGAATGTATGGCCCAATGGCAGACTCTTGTGAATACGGTAATGGAATTTTGCGTTGCATAAAAGACGGTGATTTCAAAACAAAAGACTGAGTCTGCCTACTATTGAGTTCTTCCTGTACACAGCTCTAATACAACTCTCTGTTATTGTACGGTATCTGTTCTTCTAACTATAATTTTACCGCTGCCTTCTCAACTTCCAGATATTATTAAAATTGTGATGTAACATCCGGTGTGTTATGTTGATTTTTGTTCTCTTTGTACTACATGTTTCAACCCAATGTGGCCATAACCAGTTTCGAATACACGTTCGAGGTCATTGTACTGGGACAATTACTTATTAATTCTTTCTATATAGTTTCAAATAACAATAAATAGACGGGTTAAAACTAATTTAGATATTTTAAAAATAGTTAACACAGTTAACAAGTTGTCAACGCAGCTTGGTGAGTTCAGGTGTGTTTGTATTCTGAGCTGTCTTGTAATGTATCATTGTAGAATGATCATTCCGCCTAAGTCGAAATATTTTCCTCAGTATTCCATTCTAAAACACTCTCTCAATGTGTATTCTTTCCGTAACGTGAGAAACCAAGTTCTAAAAGACACACAATAATAAGTAAACTTATTTTGTTTGTGTTTCATTCTTAACAATCTAAAATATTGTGCTTAGTTTACGAACTACAGAAACCACTTTCACCGGGACCTGAGCTCATTACATTTTTTCGGATATTTACCTTTCTAAAATATCATCCTATTTTCAATGTGTAAACATGCCATGTTTGGGAGAAACTAGTGTACCGCTTGTCCAGTTGTAAGTGAACATGCATACTCACAGATTCAATGTTACATAAAAGACGTCGTTAATGGTTGTGCTTTACTCTCGAGATTAAATAACCGCTAGTGTCCTGGAAAAAGCAGGGGAAACATCTCTTGCCTTTAGCATTTATAATGCGTATTGGATATATATTTCACATACCGTAACTTGAGCCACTCTGCCTTTCAACCTCAAATAGAATAAAAGTTGATACGTCTGTCGTGTCACGGGAATAGAGACCCTCGAAATTCATATTTTATCAGTAAACAAAGATACTATCTAGCTGTCTTTGGAGCTTTCCAAACTATGCAACCATGCGAAGTGTCGTGCTAAATATTAACATTTACAAAAAATGTTATTCTTGGATGAAATTTAAATTCGTTTATGGAAATTTAGAGGGACAATTTGAGTAGGCCTACATACAATTCGAGAAGTGATATTAATGCTGACGAATTTTGATAATTGTCTGTAATCTACAACAAGCGTATCAAATCTAGTGTCTTCTACGAGACGCTTAGAAATTAGGCAATTGTTTTGGGGGTCATTATATTTATAGGAAAAATCATAACCGCCTAGTTTTAAAAATTCCAGGCAGAAGGTTAGGTTATGGGCTTTTTTTTTTTCCTCCATATTCTCACAAGCACGTAAAAATATGTATTTCACTGAAACACATTTCCATTTAATTTAAATGAAATATAAACCAGTCACTATATGGCATGAATTTTAAATATATAATTTTTTTTAAAACTGGGACATTTGGGGCCACACATAGTGCATAATTCTAGACATGAGTCGAGCCGGAAAAGGGACACGAATTTTAAGTGCCTCGTCTGAAACGTGTAAAAATAAATAATTTGAATTAATCTTGAACTGTGTAATGTCTGTGCATTTAATATGTGTGAATATGTAAAGAAATTTTAATAAGTTGAAACATTCATGAATCGTGTTTACATGTTAGGCTCGATTATACAAAGCACGATATTTAGATACAGCTAGAGTTTGATTAGAAATTTACGAGATTTAGTGTGAAAGTTTTAATCATACGTCAATTAATCAGACACTATGTATTTGTGACTAGATTATAATGTCACTGCCATTTTATAACTAATCAATTTTTATTGCATGGAATTTCTCAATGCTTTGTATGAACAAATTATTAATTTATAATTTAGAGCTAATACCACATAGACCACGAAACAAATTATTAGTTAAAAGATAGTTACGGAAGATTTATTCTTATTTAATGCTATAAATCGCCAAAAATATTTATCAGAATGTCACAAGTAGGTTTCCTTTCTCCGAAACATAAAACATGTGTTTGTACCTATTATAATTTTGAATTACTCTTATTACAATGCCAGTAAATCAGTATATTTTCGCACTAATTTTAAATTATAGCCTGGCCAAAATTGGTTAAACTAGTTGTGTTTAAATTAGAGAAAATACCGCTGATTGCTAGCTTGTGAAACCCACGATTTAGTAATGATGAAGTTTGTAAAGAATCGATCTGTACTCATCGGAATTTTGGCGCCAGTTGGTACAATGATGATTCATATAAAGCCAGAAATTTTATCAGTAATTTTAAACTACCCCCTTAAAAGCAATTTTCCACACAAACCAATCTACCAACAACACATAAGAACGTGAATAACAGATTACACTACAACAGCAGGGTTTATTCTGGAACAATTTAGAAGACCTATAATTTATAACTGATGGCACAGTAGCCTTCCCTTTCCAAATATAATTTTACAGATGCGCTGTCAATCTGCGCACACCACAATTCGAAGATTTAGCACCAATCGAGGAAGGAGAATGCAAAGATAAAAAAAAGCTACAATCGAATTTATTCGTTTTAAAACTTCGTACCTATTGCGTCGTCACGAATAGAAGGGAGAGAGAACTCGATCATTTCTACTTGGCCAACGACACTGACGGGTACCTTACGAAGGTGCCATAGTTATGAAGACACTGTAACACACCCAGAGGGCCAACACACATAGTATTCTAGAAAAGGAGTCAGTGGTTCGGAGCCAGGGAGGCGCAATCAAATTCTCTATTGTACAAGAATTTACTTAGGGGGCGACAGGTTACCTTGTGGCGAAGAACAATTTGAGTGCTGGACTCAGTGGCTTTTACTCGGCACTCAAAGTAGTTTGGGCACTTTTCAGAGAGGCAAGGTACCGTTGCTGCTCGCTGTGGAGGCAGGAAACCAATCCATGTGCAGGGAACTCCTGGGACAACAAGCAGCCGATCAACTGAAGGCAACCACGGACAACGGCGACGCGGCTATACACCTCGCGGCACGGCGTCGAGACATCGATATGGTCAGGATATTGGTCGACTATGGGACAAACGTTGACATGCAGAATGTAAGTACAGACTGGAACATTCACACTGGCATAGCTCATGTAAAAGTATTTTGCTTTCACTCTCTTTTCTTATTCTATAATAGAAGAAACGTTTACAGCAGACCTTCACATCTGTGTGGCCTCTAATAACGTTTGAAAGAACTGTAAGATTTTCATGAACGTTGTATGAATATGGAGCTGTTAAAGATAACTCCATTTAGTGAGGTTGATGGTCATCAATAATGAGGACTGTGCAATTATTTCTAAAATTATATTCTGTAACTGTTTTCGCTCAAAATCTGTAAATTATTTAATTTTCGATTCGATAGCTATAACTAATGAACCACTGGTACGTAAAATGTAAAATGACTGTAGACAATGAGTATGCCTACGTATACAAAACAAAAAGTAAATGTTAAAATTTAAAATTGAAATTTACAGACTTATCTTTAAGCTGTATGTGTGACAAGTCTATTATAGGTCTGTTTTAGGTAAATATTCTTGCCTATATGGTAAGAAGCATTCTCCAAGTTAATGCGCTTTTAACTTCTAAATTCATGCAATTGTTATTTGTTGCCGTAATCTCCAGTGTTTTCCCATGCTTTTTCGCATTTTAAAGGATTTGTATTATAAATTTTTCTTTCATTTTAGTAACGAGACATCGTACAAACCTATTTAGATTTATCTTGGTCTAGCGGTTAGAACGCTGGCCTTGTAATCCTTGGGTCTCGGTTTCGATTCCCGGCGGTGCTCGAATTTATAACTTGTGTTCGGCAAGGCCGTGGTCTAGGCAACACGGAGTTTTCCTCCGGGCTTCCCCGGTTTCTCCGTGGCATCCCAACAATTACTCCATTCACACACAGAAGAAGGCAATGGCAAACCACTTCTGGATCATCTGCCAAGAACGTATATGAACAGGGCCCAGTCCGAGAAAAGGAAAGGATGGAAGGATCCTGTTCATATGGACCTGTCCTCAGACAGAACACTAAAAATAAAAATAATTGGCACTCAGATTTATAACTTGTGTTGAGCAAGGCCGTGGTCTAGGCATCACGGAGTTTTCCTCTGGGGGCTTCCCCGGTTTCTCCGTGGCGTCCCAACAATTACTCCATTCACACCCAGAAGAAGGCAATGGCAAACCACTTCTGGATCATCTGCCAAGAACGTATATGAACAGGTCCCAGTCCGAGAAAAGGATGGAAGGATCCTATTCATATGGACCTGTCGTCAGACAGAACACTAAATAATAATAATAGACAAATTATCCCCTTACTTTAGTGTAATGCTACAAAGTGTTTGTGTCTTCTTTATGGTATTCATATTTTGAAGTTCTATTATTTACAATTTTATTTGTTAAACAAAAAATTTATCACATTTTACGTATTACACAATGTTAAAAGAAGTTTGCGTAATTACAAAATGTTAAGTTAATACGATATATAAGTTATAAGTTGGCATTAAAATCGTCTGAAAGATCATGGCGGTCATAAAGGCTAATGAATGTTATTGCGATAAAATATATCGTGACTTTAGCAGTTTTTCATAGTTTTTTATGCACATTTATTTCTAAAAATATTTTATTGCAAGCTTTTAAAATAATTTATTTTATCATACTGTCACCAATGATGGATGTGAAATTACAAGGAATGTGACTTCAAAAGTGCGTGAATTTCAAGATACATTGCACATTTGTGCCCGTTTTTCTGCTTTATTAGAATCATGTTACCTTAATAAGTTATATTCAGCCATAAAAATTATATTGCAGAAATATTGCAGGTTTTTAAAGACTTTGTAACGAAATAAAACATGTTTTATGGCTGCAGCTCATATTATGACGTCAGCAGGCTATGATAATGAAGGCATGTGATGTACACGGCAGATAAGACGAAGAAAAGTAGCTGTTGGAATTAATTTACTGGATGTAAATTCATCGCCGTGCGGTTAACCTTAAAAGCTCTGGGCAGCTCGGAAATAATGATAACTTCACTACTTCGTTATAACGCATTCTTATATCACTGAAAACAAAAACTTCGATTATTATGCTCTGGTAATAGTATCACGTGGTTCAACATAGCGACTTCCTATGCCAACCTATATACTGAATCACTTCAGTCCAACTGAAATTCTAGCCTATATTTTCTAATAAGTTTAATGTTACTGTCCTATCTTTTTCTCAGTCTTTAAAGTGGTTGTTTTTAAAGAAGTTTCCTTGCCAAATTTTTGTGTTCATTTCTTTCTCATGACCTACATGTGCATCGTACCTTTAAGTACCGTGATAATAGTCCGTGAAAATCACGGGCTTTGCTATTATATTTTATCTTGAACTTCATTCTATCCCTCGCAGGTTAAAATACAATTTATATTATAAATATGCACACAGAATAAAACAACAGCCTCATTTGCAATTAATTAACTATCTGGTAATCATTACAAGACTTATGATTGGTTTACTTGATACCTGAGGGCAAATTTTGGAATCCTGCCTTAAAACCTTCTTTTACGTCCTTTGTAGTTTATCACTTATATTCGGCTTGCAATTCCACGACATATATTTTTATCAGATAACATTTTTAGTCGTTTATATAGGCAAACGTTTTTTGAGTTTATCATTATGCAATATATCTATGATAGCAGATATATATATATATGGGGAGCCATCCTTTTCAAAACGGACCTAACCAATTGAAAATTAAAATATCTACTTCATACATCGACCATTAGCTCTTACAAATATATAAACGTATGATGTTTGACAGTACCAGTCTGTCTATAAAAAGTTTTTTTCGCAGCATACTGTCACTTGAAATGCGGAAGTCACAATAAGAAATACTTCTTATAAAGATCTGAATGTACATTTATATCACCTTCGTGTTCTAACAAGATCATATTTTACATCTGTCAGCCCCTGCTACAGTAATAAAAGTTTACTTCAGTGTGGAAAAAATCGTTGACGGGGCAAAAATATAGGACAACTTATATATCATGAGTATGGAAAAAAACGAGTAGCTTGCATTAAAGCAGTTTCGTGTAATGAAATGCGTATTATTATTATAATTTACCACACTAAAGAGGAATGCGTCTGTGTGGACACTCCGAGGAAGAGCGACGCATGTCTGTTTTAAAACAAATTATTTTTAAGAAAATAATTTGCAGAACTTAAGAATTAACAAAGCTGTGACTGGTTTATTTGTATTTATAAATTGTCAAATCTTGATACTGCCCACGTGGTCAAAAATATCAGAGAGGCTGAGTCTATTAGTTATTCGGTTTTACTAAACAAAAACATACCTAATCTTTGTTTTTTATACAAAAAAGGGCAATTTGATTTGAGTTTATTATGAGACCTGCCATTTTCAAGAAATGCCAACCTGCTTTATCAAATACGTGTTAACAGCTTAAAATACTTTTTGCTATTGGTTTCGATCCTGAGTCACTAAAATCCATTTAATATAATCAAAACCCATTTTAATATTATCTTCGTATCTTGTCGGTCCCCGGACTGCACATTCCTTACTTCAAAGATCACTTAGAAGATTTGTGGCTTCTGTTCTTCAGCCTGTAGCTAATACTAACTCCATTTAAAAGTTATTTTTGAGAAGCTGATAGTCGGTCATCTGGCCAGAAATTCTCCGCTTTTTATTAAATAGGAAGGTTTATAGTCATGTTTACAAAAGCCTATTACTGTTCCTGATCCTGAGATAGTTGAATCCAGTCCACACATTAATACCTTATTTTTAAGATCCATTTTAATATTATCCTCCAATCTGCTTGTGGTCTCTTCCCTTCAGGTTTATCGACTAAACGCCAGATATATCTAATATTTTCATGTGCATTACAGGCCTCTCTCATCTCATCCTCCATGATTTTATCATCCTAATAATATTTTGTGGAGAATACAAGTTACTTTCAAGCCTCTTAACTTTAACCTTCTTTTACCCTTATCTTGTGGACCCAAATATTTCTCTCATCACTTTGTTTCCACATACATTGAAACCAGTTTACCCTAAATTTAATAAATAAATTTACACACCTATATACAACAGCAGGTAAAATTATTTGTATATTTCAATTAGGAATATGTGGGATAAAAATTCCGAAATAAATGCTAGCAATTGTTTTCAAATTACTCTACTCTTGAACATATATTTTGACTGGTAATATTGTATGCCTATGTTTTCCACATAAAGTTTTTTACAGTAGGAAGTTTCAGCACCTTATGAAATAAGGCGTATTATTTACATATTATCACTTTAATCAGATCTGCTAATGGGGAGCTGTTTTCTGACTTCAACCGTACTGCAGAGTCACTGCGTCAAACAGCGTCAAATTTTAACCATTCCCCTCATTCTGATATACAAAAAATAGGGAGGAGCTATGACCAACATAAATTTAAAAGAAGATATTGTTTCCAGAAAATATTTTACCTTAACTATCATCTTTATTTATTTGTTAGAAGCTTTCTCATTGGTTGCACGCGATCTCCACCTGACATTTATAAATATTATATGTCATTCTTACATTAAGACAGTATAACTTTTTTTGCATCTGCTTTAGACTTCACTAAAAATATACATAGACGTTATCTCTTGTTACTTTTTGTAGAGGGAATGAAAATGAGGAGTTAAAACATTTCAGTAGACTCAGTTGCTGGTCGCTACTTGAAAGGATCGCACAGAGCTGTTCTTATTCTGTCACATCGTTAATTAGGAACAAAGTATTAACGTGTACACTGTGGAATAACGCTAGCAGACACATACATGTGTCGTTTGTAAGTAGAATAAAAATTGTCAGTAACATAATCTGGACTTATCCGTAACAATAAGTTTAGCTGATTTTTATGAATATTTGATGGTGTCGTATTAAAACTTACGTTCACCGGACCACTTAAGAATGAGGTTGATATTTTCAGACGGTTCGTTGGAGGGCATCATCTCTGCGTCATTTAAATTAGATGGAAGTTTGAATCTAATGCAGAAGAGTAAACTATGATATTGAGATATTGGGAATTTATGACGTAGATTTTATAAGCAAGTGCAATTTCTGGAATGTTCTATAATTGGATTACCCTAATATTTTCTGGATATTTGAAACTATTCACCACGTATTACTAAGGCGATAAATTAAGGAAGAAGTGGGAGACATCTGTAATATATTCGGCAGAGATAGCTTGTAAAATTCTGGTTGAAATTTCAAATTTTCACCGTAACGAATGTGAAGATAACCCCTGGAATGCTGCACCGTGTAAACTGATAGAAGTTCACCAAACTCCTCAGAGATGCTTACTGTCATCAGGGCGATGAGTAAAAACCTGGAATAAATATCACAGATAAAACGTTCATGTTAGGCATTGGAAATAAACAAACAAATCAAAATAATTCTGCATAAGGTTAGAATTACCCCTTGAAGCATTAAAGAGTCGAAAATGGTATTATCCATAAAATAACATTTATTATCGTTTAAAGCATCGATTTACAGAAATTGTTATTTACTTGTTAGTTGCAAATTAAGTTTTTAGGTTTTACTTTAAATGAAATACGTTTAACATAAAAAATTCGTAATTATTAGGTGTGGAATTTGGGTATTTGATTTTTAGTCTTAAAACTATTGCTCGATATTTTTACTACATAATATAAAAGTGACTCTCTGGTAATATAAAGAGACAGATGTCACGGCTAAAACCAAAGCAAGCCATTTTGACACGAACTTGAGCCAGTTTCGTCCATAAGTTAGTTTTTCAATATCCATCATAATTATTCCACCCACTTTGGAATTTTTCAACTGACCATTATCCAAGAGGTTCTTACCCACCAGTTAGTTTCCCATATGGTCTAGTGTGTGCTGGTAATTATTTTCTGCAAAACATGTCTACATGTTTCTTCGACGTATCCTTGTGTCAGCAGTCCCGAATTTTAAACTTCTCACCACTCTACAAAATGTGTCCTGAATATGGGACTTTATAAAGCTCAAATTTATATAAAGACAATGAAACTTTGTCTGCAGGGGGAGGGTCAGACGGCGCTCCACATTGCAGCAGCAGAAGGGGACGAAACTCTAGTCAAGTATTTCTATGGCGTTCGAGCAAATGCGGCTATCGTGGACAATCAAGGTAAGTAAAACATACAGCCGACATATTAAATTTTATCCATTATCCCCGTAGTAAATTTATGCACTAAGTGGAAAATCTGACTAAATACACATCTAAGTTGTTGTTGTTGTTGTTGTTGTTGATGATGATGGGTGACCGTCCTCGTCATGCATCAGCACTGGGGCAAGTTTCTTGGTCATAAAGTGTGCATTTATGAGCAGTGAGTGATCTAGCAGTTAATCAGGAGACGTGGGTGAGAAATGGCCGTTGAATTTTGCTTACGAAATATCTCGTATCATGCTCGTAAGGTTCTTTTACATGCCGTAAATCTACTACATGAAACCGCTTTACTTCCCCTCCGAAGGAAGTTGTGCTACGGATTTTTATCACCCTTAAAAATCCACCTACCTTGCCGGGATTGAACCCGCGAACCTTGGGTCCAGTGACGAACACGCGAACCTTGTCCACCGAGGGCGATACATATGTAAGTAATTCAGGGTTTTCCTTCAGGCGTTAATAGTTATTCAACTGTCAGCACTAAAACCCACCATAGGACAATATCCAGAGTCAGGTCAATTGACTTCACATGTATAAAAGAACTTTAAAGTAAAGTAAAGGTGTCCCAATATACGCCATGTAGGTGCATAGGGGAGAGGAGGTATAGCTCCTACTCATTCTTAGCCTCGGCATTAGATAGGGGTCAGTGGTTAGAGGCACGCCCCGGCCGTGTGTAAACGAAACAGCTACTTACGAAATTTAGAAATAAAATTCTTAATCCTGCTTACATTGCAGTAATACTGATTACAATTTTCTTCCAAATATACGTCTTATATTACATTACTAAAATTAATAATTATTATATGTAGGACAAAATTCTCAAATTGAAATTGTTATCAAATTATCTTGTACACTTTTTATCGTTCTAAAACTTTTATAATTTGGTGTTAAATTTTATTTCGTGGTGCCTGCATCATATACGATTATGACAATGCGCCAGATTTATTCTCTATTATCCCATATTTTCTTACACGTACGATAATATTAAGTAACATTTTGTTGTAATTAATGTTATATTCTTAATTATTACTCCCCATAAAATTATTTTTATACACTGATATTTCAGTCACTAAACTTTGGTCATAATTATTTATTTCTTGGTTTGCCAGAAAGCACATATCCCGCAGAATTAAAAAATGTTAATTTCGAGTTCGTGGATGTTAGTCTATTTTAAATGAGGTATTTTACACGTTTTCTTTTATTTCATTGTTATTTTAAATTCCTGTTCTTTTTTAAATTTTCTATGGGTATATGTATTGTCGAATAACATCGGCCTATATTAACTTCTGTTCAGGTTACTTCTCCATAAAAATATTCGTCAAAGAAAGATTAAAAAGCAACGTTAAGGGTGAAATTTTCCAAAAGGTTTTATTCTTAATTCTGAGCTGAGCGAAGCGGAGCCGAGGCTGTGCGCGCCACTCCTCACAGTACTCGGTATTCCACAGATTACAAACATAGCTTGGTAGTATCCCTGCCTGAAGTCCAAGGCCACTCATTAGTTCGCCATAAATCGAGGGGAAGAAGACAGGTGTTTATGTAGGACGGATTGACGATGAATGTAGCGTCTACCATCGTAAAGAATCGTTTTTACTGTGATACGCAATTTGTATGTAGCCGTGATATTGTTCATTACTATCAGTTGTCATCCATCGCAGCGACCGCGTGTTCTAAGGAGCGCTGGGATTTAGGGAAGACGGATTCAAGTGTTAGGCCATGGAAATACGTGTATGTCTGCTTTTTTGTTTCTGGCGTTGGTTGAGGCCATGTCTTGTCCATTGAGTTTAATCAAGTGCTCAAAGAATTCGCTGTATCGTTCTCATTTATGAATCAGAACAACCCAGAGGGTCTAATCCATGGGTTTTCAATCCATGGCCCGTCCATATATTTTGTGTGGACCGCATATATAAAAAAATGTATCACTTTCTACAATCAAAGAATGGTTATTACCTAAATTAAATATCTGATATTAGGTGAATAACTGAAATAAATAAACCAACAAAAAAGAGAAGTTAATTATTAAAATCCGTGGCGTAACAGTTCCAGAGAGCCAAAGCCGACTAGCTTGACTGCTGGCCTCACGTTCACATGCCTAAGCAGAGGTGAACGATCATCCAACCAGTCTATAAATCTGCGACAGTAAGTTTGAAGCAGTTGTAATAAATTGTACAGTACACTCGCTATTTTATAACCTGGCGGCAATTGACTTGAAAAGAAAGGATGAAAGTGGTTTTAGGTCGTAAAATGTTGATAACCCTTGGCCTGATCCATGGAAATGGGACACTAATGGTTGTGAAGATAAGCTTTGAAAGTACTGATGACATGCAGCTGCACAAAGAGGGTGGGCGGAGTAGGCGACGATCCAGGTACTCGCGGCTGTAGGGGCCTTGCGTGCCTCAAACCGGTACTTGTGTGTATGTGAATTGTCTTTTCTCCGTATATTATTACCATGGTTTTTTCTGAGACAGAAAACAAATAAGAAGGAATTGAGGAAGTTTCGGGTAAAAGCCTGTGGAGAGTAAACGAAATTTTTTAAAGGCCTTCCACAAAATGGTATTGCTGACGACAGATTGATTGTGTAATGTTAGGTCACATTATCACTTATCCTAACAGTTTGTATCAGTTTTAGATCGTTAAATTATAATAACTAAAACCACCTAAATGGCTCACATGTATTTTTTAAGGGGCCACCGCCACTGATTATATGAGTTGTGATATTCTATGTAAAATGCTATGTACTCTTGAAATTTGTTACCAGCCTATTACTTGCAACATCAGTGAACTTTTCTACCTTGACGGAGGCAATACATTCCTCTAAAATACTCAGAACTGCCTAGAAGACTATGGCATCATAACCCAGAAGACCACAATCCAAATTTCCGCCGCTGTGAAAATCTCACATCGACTGATAATATTCTTGTGTCCACAGATCGAACTCCTATGCATCTAGCAGCAGAGAATGGACATGCAACAATAATTGAACTTTTGGCTGACAAGTATAAGGCCTCTATCTTTGAACGTACAAAAGATGGCAGCACACTCATGCACATTGCATCCCTTAATGGGCATGCAGAATGTGCCATGATGTTATTCAAGAAGGGCGTCTACCTACACATGCCGAATAAGGTAACTGCTTTATTTCAGTGGTTGCAGGAACACAACAACAATGAAAACTTTATGCATCCTTCACCCTGATATTGTTTCAGGGAGGAGCAAGAAGCATCCATACCGCCGCGCGGTATGGTCATGTTGGGATCATCAACACACTTCTTCAGAAGGGGGAAAAAGTTGATGTCACTACTAACGTAAGTAAGAACAAAATTTTGGCATTGACATCAGTTTGAGTCTTTTTTTTTTTAATTGCTTTCAAATTTTATGTGCTTTTCAACAAAATGCTTATTACAAGGTAAAAACCTGCCTTGTGATTGAATTCCACGGGACATGAAAACTGTTTTCCTTTCCATCAGGATTCAATTTATCACAGGTGCATGCCTCTGGATGAAAACAGATGACTACATAACACATACTTCAAGAAAATATGTATTTTTGTCAGAATTCATGATATACTGCATAATTACTGAGTGGTATGTTCTTTCAGTTGTAATTATTATGCTTTAGTATGTTTCCAGGGTCCATTAAAGAGTACTTTGCACTTACTCTGTTGATATTCAGACTTGATTATTTCATATTTGTGACATGAATATTCCTTTCTCAGACAAATTTCAGGAAGCACACTGAATAACAACTGTATTAAGTAGGAGCACATGTTTTAATGGAATGCACCTACCACCACTGTTGATGAGAATTTGTAGGATGATTAAAAAAAGTCAGAATTTTAATACAGATAAATATTCTTCTGTAACCTCTTTTGACTCCTAAATCATTTGATTTTAATGAAATTTAATGTAGTCGGTGTACACAAATATTTGCGAAGCAAAGATTGCTGTCACCATATAAACCTATTTTTCTCATTTTGACTAATCTCATCTTTCTCATCCAATAAATTTCAACATAGACGACACTTACTAAATGTTATCATGATTATTCTGTTTTGAGTAACATAGATCTGTCAGTGTTTAAACACACAAAGATAGACATAGTGATTTACAAATGTGCTTATTTCTGATATGCTGTATGTTTTTCATTTGTTTTAAAACTGCTATAATTATGTTGCTATGAGACCTATACAGGAAAAAAAATACCTTAAAACATCAACGGAAGCTATGAAATTTTATTTTGGTCTTGTTTTTGCACTTTGCCTGCTGAATACACATATAGTTCCTGCACAGCCATGTTACTAGAGAAACTGACTACGCTACCATCTCACAAGGTACTGATAGTGATCACCGCATGCTACACTCCGCACTATAGTGGAAACATGTGAGTCACAATGAAGTTTTTTTGTAAGGTACTATTTTGCTGTGTATGTCATAAAACATACTTCTCACCTCTCTTGTCATATGGGAACTGAAACTTAAGAATATGGACTAAGAACTGTGTAAAAAGTATGAGTCGGAGATCTACTCAAGACATTCATGTGAGCAAACACAGTTATATTATGAGTAAATTTCAAGTGTGTCTCAACTGGATCAAGCACAGTTTTGACAGCAACTCATTTACAGCCAGAAGAGTCTGAGACTCAAGCGGTTAGATGCTAGTTGTGTGTGTAACTACGTCGTGGATGCAGAAACACTACTAGCATCTTCTCTAAGGGAATGGCATGCTTAAAGATGTCTCCACTTATGCAATGTTAATTGTTGTAACAGTATTATTATTTATGTTTAATGCAGTTAAATTTGGTACAATAACCATTGTGTCACTGTTGATGTTGTATCTGTTGTTATTAAAGACAGTTCATATTGGAGCAGATCCTTTGTTAGCTTTATTTTATTCATTTTGCTTTGTAGGTAGTAGTGCAACATCATAGACCTACCGTGTGAGATGATTCATTGCTGTTCTATTCATGTATTGTGTTCTTGTGTATGTTAAAAGGCATGCATCTTAGTATTATTTATTGTTTATGATCTTAATAACATAAATTTATTACTGTTATCACGCATGCATATGAATGACTACTGGTAAATAATATAGTGCAGTCACATGCTATAAACATGATTGACATAATGGTTGTTTCTCATCTGGTAAAACCAGCGTCATCATTCCAACTATATATAAAATGTAGTGTTTATTTTTGTTGCACATTGAAATGGATAAGAGCAATGGAAATAGTGATGGCTCACCGCTCAAGCTGTCTTGAACTAGTTCTAGTTATGATGTCACATTGTTTGAACCACTGAAACAGTGCTTAGTCCGATCCCTAGTGAGTAGATTATAGGCAGCAGCTCTGTTATATAACAATGACAGCAATGATGGTGGTGACGATAAATACATAAAAGTTAATATATCAGACCCATATATGTATGTATTTAACTGTATACTAGAAAGGAAAAAAATAAACAGTCAATTAAAACTGTGATGTGGTAATACCGAGTAATGATAGACAGTGATTCAGTTATTGGTGAACATGGCTGAAAACATAAAACTTAGCATGTTATTACTGTAGAGTAATTTTACTATAGTGAGCATTCATTACACAACTGAAAAGAGATTAATTTAAGGTTTATATATAAAAAAGGAACTCATGTATAGATAAATGTTGGAGTTGAGTTAGATTTTTCTTCTGCCTTTCTACTTTTAAAATTCTCTGTTCTTGCACATTCTATATTGCAGGACAACTACACAGCACTCCACATTGCAGTTGAGTCAGCCAAACCAGCTGTTGTGGAGACACTGCTCGGGTATGGAGCCGATGTTCATGTCACAGGCAAGTGTTACATTCTGCAACATTTGTTTTAGGAAAGTCTGTTCCTGCTTGCTAAACACATTTTAAGATATATAATTTTTTGGTTTTTAAGTTTAGTTTCTGATTCACATCCTTGCAAAAGTTCATGAAGTGCAGACCCTAAATCATTTCCTTTTTCTTTCTGTCACTTGTAGGTGCATTAACAAAGACCATTAATTAAATGACTCTTTCAAGTTTATAATCTTCATCGCAGAAATCAATTTGACTCAAGCAAGTCAGCAATTATATTTTTAAAACATTGGCTCTGTCTGGTCACTGACTAATATGTGTAACACTGGAAGCTGATATCTATCTTATGTAACTAGGCGGAAAGCTACGTGAAACACCACTGCATATTGCTGCACGTGTGAAGGATGGGGACAGGTGTGCCCTCATGCTCCTTAAATCTGGTGCAGGCCCCAACATAAAGACAGATGATGGTCAGACACCTGTCCATGTTGCAGCAAAGCATGGAAATTTAATAACTCTGATGCTCCTCATGGATGATGGTGGAGACCCACTTCGAAAATCGAAGGTAATGATGAGTTTATTTTCTTGTCTTCCTGGATTTTTCAACTTAATTCCTGTGCCAAACTTTAAGTCTTATTTCAGATTTGTCACACCATCTTCATAGTCCTCTAAGTGTGTACCCATTAATGCTGACATGTATCTGCACTTCAGTACCTTCAGTGCTGAAAATTAATAATTACTCAGATAAGTAGAATAAAATTTTAAGAGTATATTTTTATAAATGTAATATCTTTTCACAGCTTTAATAAATTTTGTAGTACATATCAACCTAGCTTTCACTGCCAGCATCAACATGCATCATGGGCAATATTATGACTGCAAAATCAATGTTAGATGGCTTAATGCAAGGTGTTTTCATATTATGTATGATTTGAGGTTTTCACTGCGATGAGTATGAAGATTTCTGTCTTTTGGGTTGTTGCGCTGTGTAGTCTGGTTGATGTTTACCAACGTTTCAGAGGTCATACTGCCTCCGTCATAAGGTTTCAATAGTTGACTCTGTTTCCATCTTTCTGTTTATAGAGTTTTCCTTTACCTCCTCCCACTAACCATTTTTTTACACTAATGGTGAAGATCTAACCCAGAATTATTAGCTTTCAAGTTTAACGCTCAAAGGGTTCATAGCAGAGTCCTTCTTGAGAAGTGAATCATTGCTCAGCCAGTCAAGAAATTTGCCACCTTTTACAGATTAAAAATTATTACATCATATTTCTTAAGAACCACCTTGATATTAATCTTCCATGTTAAGGTTGTCAAATGGTATAGTCTCTTCAAGTTTTATTTATACATTTCTGTATGAATTTCACATTTCGTTATGCTGCATGTTCACCTCCGTAATACTCCTTGGTTTTGTTATCCGAACAGCAATAATCACAACTTATCACCTGAATACAGGCATAGAGCAAAGTTTGAAAATGTAGTGTATATTAAATATACTTTTTGATAGATGTTTTATACAGGGACTTTTTACAGAGTGGAGAAACCCCATTGCATCTGGCATGTCGTAGCTGTCATGCAGATGTTGTTCGTCATCTGATCACATTTGTTCGTGATAAGAAAGGTGCTGAGGCGGCAAAGAATTACGTGAATGCTGTAAATGATGAGGGTGCTGGCGCACTCCACTATGCGGCTCAGATCACTAAGGATGAGGTGGAAGAGCCTTTAAGTGACAAGGAGGTTATGAAACTTCTGCTAGGTGATGGAGCTGATGTGAACCAGGCAACTAAGCAGGTAAAACAGCTGCTGCACTAGGCTGTGGAATTCAGCATGATGGCATTTCCCTTTAAAATACGTAATGTGTGAGGAGGAACATGAGTAGAAATTTACTCCTGTGGAGCACATATATTTGTTGGCCGCAGTGGCCACGCGGTCTGATGCATGGACCTCGTGCGACTGGCCGCTGGGACCGTGGGTTCGAGTCTCACTCAAGGCATGGATGTTTGTCCGCGTCTTTCTGTATTTGTATAGGTAGAGGCCCTGCGTTGGGCTGATCACTCATCCAAGAAGTCCTACCATTGTCCAAGTAGATCAAAATGAATAAATAAAAAAATCGACACCTACGGGTAAAAGAGGATGAGCGAAAGAAAGAAAGAAAGAAAGAGCACGTGTATTTAAAATGTGTTATTTGCTGTAATGCATATATTTTTGGCTTTAGTGTTTATTCATTGCAAACATAGGGTTTTTGTTGCAGACATAATAACATTACAGAGTTAGCAATTATTTTTCCTTGCATTTTGTTATCAAAACGTATTTAAATTAACATATTTAATGGAATATTCTAATTCTTTATATAATGAGCCAGTTTTAGATAACTAATAAATGTTAACTGAACTGCTTCCATCTTTAGGGTACAAATACCTGTAATATTTTATACTGTCACAATCTAGAAGACCAGTGCTTATGTAAATCACATGCCCAAGTTCTTTTATTATAAATGTCTTAAAATATGATTTTGCATTATGCAATGGAATGTGGTAATTTTAAGAGTATGGTGGAATGTCACATTCTGCTTGCAGGCACAGGAGACACCTTTTCATTATGTAGCCTTGGCAGGCAACAATGATGTGCTGGTAGAGATGCTCTCCCATTTGGGCCAGACAGAGGTGCAGAAGGCCTTGAACAGACAGAATTCAATAGGCTGGACACCCCTGTTGATTGCCTGCCACTCTGGCCACATGGAGATGGTGAACACTTTGCTAAACAACCACGCCAGGGTAGATGTGTTTGATAATGAGGGTCGTTCAGCCCTCCATCTTGCTGCTGATAGAGGGTATCTTCAGGTGTGCGATGCCCTGCTCACTCACAAAGCATTCATTAACAGCAAGTCTCGAGTTGGTCGCACAGCACTTCATCTTGCGGCTCTCAATGGCTATGCCCACCTGGTCAGGTATGTCAGACAATATTGACATCCTTTTAGAACATATTAATAACTTAATCAAACTAACTGGCCACGAACCTAGTAGATCAAAATGAATAAATAAAAAAATCGACACCTACGGGTAAAAGAGGATGAGCGAAAGAAAGAAAGAAAGAAAGAGCACGTGTATTTAAAATGTGTTATTTGCTGTAATGCATATATTTTTGGCTTTAGTGTTTATTCATTGCAAACATAGGGTTTTTGTTGCAGACATAATAACATTACAGAGTTAGCAATTATTTTTCCTTGCATTTTGTTATCAAAACGTATTTAAATTAACATATTTAATGGAATATTCTAATTCTTTATATAATGAGCCAGTTTTAGATAACTAATAAATGTTAACTGAACTGCTTCCATCTTTAGGGTACAAATACCTGTAATATTTTATACTGTCACAATCTAGAAGACCAGTGCTTATGTAAATCACATGCCCAAGTTCTTTTATTATAAATGTCTTAAAATATGATTTTGCATTATGCAATGGAATGTGGTAATTTTAAGAGTATGGTGGAATGTCACATTCTGCTTGCAGGCACAGGAGACACCTTTTCATTATGTAGCCTTGGCAGGCAACAATGATGTGCTGGTAGAGATGCTCTCCCATTTGGGCCAGACAGAGGTGCAGAAGGCCTTGAACAGACAGAATTCAATAGGCTGGACACCCCTGTTGATTGCCTGCCACTCTGGCCACATGGAGATGGTGAACACTTTGCTAAACAACCACGCCAGGGTAGATGTGTTTGATAATGAGGGTCGTTCAGCCCTCCATCTTGCTGCTGATAGAGGGTATCTTCAGGTGTGCGATGCCCTGCTCACTCACAAAGCATTCATTAACAGCAAGTCTCGAGTTGGTCGCACAGCACTTCATCTTGCGGCTCTCAATGGCTATGCCCACCTGGTCAGGTATGTCAGACAATATTGACATCCTTTTAGAACATATTAATAACTTAATCAAACTAACTGGCCACGAACCTAACTTCTAACTTTCTAATTCCATTGTACAAGCTAATACTTGAGCAGTCTGTTGTTAATTAGCCAGCTGTCAAATGTCATGTTATGGTATATGAAGGCTCAAATTTATCATCAAAATTCTGAACTGGACTCTTTCCTGACTCTATTTATTCCAGTTCACGTCTTCATAACTTTATCTCCAGATCCATTCTAATATTAACCTACCATCTATACCTAGGTCTATCAAATGATCTGTTGACAAATGTCATGGCCAGCATTTCAGTGCATTTTTTTTCCTTGTCCAAGACCACAATAAAATTAAAAAAGTAATTACAATTCTTATGTGACACAGGTTCCTGGTCCAAGACCACAATGCAGTGATTGATGTGCTGACGCTAAAAAAGCAGACTCCACTACACTTGGCATCAGCGGCAGGACAACTGGAGGTTTGTCGATTACTTCTGGAGCTGGGAGCAGACATTGATGCCACAGATGACGGTGGACAGAAACCCATTCATGCTGCAGCCATGAACAACTATGCTGAAGTTGCTCAACTGTTCCTCCAGCAGCATCCCTCCCTTGTGATGGCATGCACGAAGGTGAGCAACCTCAGCATTGAATGCCAGCTTGTTAATCAGACCCTCTATTATATGACCAATGCAACTGAATGTCATTATTAAGTTGTTAGCACTCTTGCGTCATATATGTGAGGTTTCTGTTAATCTCAGCCTCGAGACTGGCATTTCTAACTGAGAATGCTATTGGTGTTCCTTAGGAAAACATTGAGGGGGGGGGGGGGGTTT
>NW_019059682.1:670539-721925 GCF_000696155.1 Zootermopsis nevadensis
GGGGGGGGGGGGATTATGATATTTTAAAATATGCCCAAGGCATCTTCTACATCTTCTACAGTTTATCATACCATTTGACATTACATAATCTGTTTGAAAAAGCGTAATTAAATAGAATAAATAATCAGTCTGTGGTTAAGAGCTTTTATTCAATATCTTTCTAGTTATTCAGCTGTTCAGAAAATTATCAGTTTTTATTGGGCCTCAACGTTCACATTATGCTAACAAAAGTCAGCCATTCATTACCATGGAGTAGGCTAGTAAATTAGGCTATTCTAACTGACACATTTTATAGCTTCCTTCAGTCATTTCAGGTGATTATTGGGATAGTACATCGTAACAAGCTATAACCATCTTTTTTCAAATCCTTACCTACTAACTGTTTTTACTTGTTTTACTAATTATTTTGCTGTTAAAACTATGTTGTTAACTAAGCAAAGAATCACTTAGTCACCTTCAGTGGTATTTTGTCAGATATAGCAAGAAAAATTGAACTGTCTTTTCACTTCAGTTTCCATTTTAATTCAAACATTAACCTTAATGTTTATAACATGAAAGTTTTGGTGTTCACACAAAGAAAGAAACTAAAGATGCAGAAAATTAGTATGTTCAGGTTTAGAGTGGAAACAATTACACTGGCTGTTTTCAGTGATGACGATTAACATTTTGGTGCTTATTTCAGGATGGAAATTCATGTGCACACATTGCAGCAATGCAGGGTTCTATACGTGTGATTGAGGAGCTGATGAAGTTTGACAGGCAAGGTGTTATATCAGCTCGAAACCGTATAACTGAGGCTACCCCACTCCAGCTGGCTGCTGAAGGTGGACATGCAGATGTGGTGAAGGCACTCGTCCGTGCTGGTGCTTCGTGTACAGATGAAAATAAGGTAAGAACAGTAAGGTTCACAGGTTCCTGCATCCTGGGTTGGAATGAAAGATTTATTTAGTGTTAGTCGTGGACTGCAGGATGTAAACTGAGTATTGAAGAAACTTAAAGTTTGTATACTAGACAGGTATGTAATTTACAATCACAGCAACTAAGTCAAATAAGAAAAGTCTAGATGCATCCAAATGAAGTGTGATTTGGAGATCTTCATGCTTCACTATTAGACAATAGACTTTGAATGTACCATGTTCATGTATTTGTCAGAATATTACATCATATCTCTTCAGCCTGTTAACTTAAAGCAATGCTTACTATAATTTATTATATTACAATAAATTATAATACATAATCAGATTGTATACACAGTAACAACATAAAGTTTTACTCCAGTGGAGTGTACATATTTTCTATACACATTCTTTGGTATTCTGTAAACCTCACTGTTAATAAATAATGTTTATTTATTGCAGATACAAATTATTTTTGTAATGCTAATTACGCTACACTGCTGAGAGTCCAAAATTATTTTTCGTTGTGTTTCAGTGAATATGTAGCATATCAAAAATATTTAAATAAAAGTTACAGATGTTAATAAGGCCTGTATTATATGTCACGTATTTAGTTTCTTCCATGATGAGTCATTTCTGAGTAAATCTATAAATTCAATTTGAGCTTCATATAAAGTAAAATTACATTGGGCTGGTGTGAACCGCAGTTAAATTCACACGATAATTTTTAGTGTAGATACAGATACCAAATTTAATCAGTTTTCTTCACATAGTTCTAGAGATGGAACTTGTGAAAAATCAGACAATACTTCACCATTTACATTAATTTTTATGCACTTTGTGAAAGAACACAAAATTTAATGCCTTTATGGATCAGGAATTATGTTGAGGTGAATATGATGTTTTAGCCTTCTACTACACTCTAACTGTGAACACTGTTCTTGCAGGCAGGGTTCACAGCACTCCACCTGGCTGCACAAAATGGCCATGGTCAAGTTCTGGAAGTGATGAGATCTTCCCAGTCTCTGCGCATCTCCAGCAAGAAGCTAGGTGTCACGGCTCTCCATGTTGCAGCTTACTTTGGACAAGCTGGTTTGTACATCTTAATGCAAGGATATGTTCAGCAAATATATCTTAACCATTATGCTACAACAAGATGAGTCAAATGGCAAGGGTCTATACGATTCAAGGGACAAACAGGAAATTTGTAAAAAATTATGACCCAAAAACATCAAAGGAGGAAACAACTTGAGAAACCTAAGCATAAGTAGGAGGTTTGATAAACAATGGAGGAAGAAAACTAAATTAGAAACAGAAAAGCTTTAGAACCATCTTTTGTCAACTGAGTTGATGAATATGTAAATCATGTTGTAGATACTGTGCGAGAGTTGCTTCAGCATGTCCCAGCCACTGTGAAGTCTGATCCACCATCTGGAGCCAGTTTAGTGGGAGAGCTTGGAAATGAATCTGGCATGACACCTCTCCACTTGGCTGCCTATTCAGGCAATGAAAATGTTGTCCGTTTGCTGCTAAACTCTGCTGGTGTTCAAGTGGAAGCAGCCACTACTGAAAATGTATACACAGTTTTCTATGTATTACATACCTTTAGAGAATCCATACACATGTTATATGCTGCCAGTTATTTAGACTGAAGGATGAATGGATTGATTGATTAATTAATTCCTTTATTCCGGTTTATTATTACCATAGATACTTTGATAGCTGTGAAATGTCAGCACATAACAGCCAAAATATTTTACTTATTAGATATTGAACACATACCTGTATAAAAGTTTTTCGGGAAATTTATTTAGAACTATTTTGTTACTTCTATACAGATGTTTTGAATGTATCAAAATTATATAGCATGCTGTTGTGTAAGAAACACTTTATCTAATATAAAATATATAAAACTATTAATGGTGATCTGAAAAGGGTATTTATGTGGCCAATTTTAAGTTACTGTATCAACATTTGCTTTAAGGGATTAAAGGAAACCATTAAGATAAAATACCCTTCCTTTTAACAGAAGTTTTGACTCACATTCCAAATATAAAATGGGAGTTGTAACTGGTATGCCATAATGTTCTGAGACTGGAGAGGTGAATATGCCCTTGGTTCGCATGTGATCTTATTTTTGGTGTCCCATTTACATAGTTTTGTTTTCTTTTGCAGGAAAGTAGCCAAGTTAAAATATGTACATTATTAGAGATGTGACATAAAGTATTTTGCAGGGTTACAACCCACTGCACCTGGCATGCTTTGGTGGCCACATAACTGTTGTTGGTCTACTTCTGAGTCGATCTGCAGAACTGCTTCACAGTGGTGACAAGCATGGCAAGACTGGTCTCCATATAGCAGCTCAACATGGCCGCTATCAGATGTGTGAGGTGCTGTTAGGTCAAGGGGCAGAGATAAATGCAACTGATAAGGCAAGTCTAAGGTATGAAAGTACCATTCTCTACCTGCTACAAGAAGTCCATTTGTTCTGGGATGAGGAAAATTATGTTCTCAGCTGGGAGCAGTATCAGGTTATGTGTGAATCAGCTGGAGAAATGGCTGCTGCTATTAATTTCAAATACTTGTGTATTCTTGTTTCTTCATCAAAAGCTTGAAGATTATAATTTGTGAAAAATAAATAAATAAATCTGTGGCGTAACAGCTCCAGAGAGCCAAATATGACTAGCTTGCCTGCTGGCCTCACGTTCACATGCCTAAGCAGAGGTGAACGATCATCCAACCAGATATAGGGTGACGTGTGGTCAGCACGACGAACCCCCAGCCATTGCTAGTTTAAATGACCGGATTACGCTATTTATTGTAGCTCTCCAATTTCCTCACGATGCTGGGATGGCACCGGTCCCATACACTGGTCGAAAGCTCATGAGAAAATTTCTTTTTCCCCAAGACTCGAACCAGCGCGCATTCCATATCGCCGGTCCGAAGCATGATGCCTCAGACTGCGCGGCTATGGTGCGGGACTTATAATTTGTGAAACTATACCATAATGCCTTCTTCTACCCATTTTCATTAATTAAACCATGTATGTACCATAAATCTTCAACATGTTTTTTTGTTATAATACAAAATGTTTATACCTTTTTAAAATATGGCCATTTTAACAGCAACAAGCACAGAAGAACAAAAACAGACAATTTAATTCCATCCAGTTATTTGCACATAGCTCTTTAAATATTTAATTCCACTAAGGTGAATACTATCGTATCATATGCATATATACTGGGTTACTGAGACCCAATGAGTGCTGTGTTATGCTGACAAAGCTGTAATATGTGGTGTTACAGAATGGTTGGACGCCACTGCATTGTGCTGCACGAGCAGGTTTTCTAGATGTGGTGAAGTTACTGGTAGAGTCTGGAGCATCTCCAAAGGCAGAAACCAACTTTGGCAGTGCCCCAATTTGGTTTGCTGCTTCAGAGAGTCATAATGAAGTACTGAAGTATCTCATGACAAAAGAACATGACACCTATAGTCTTATGGAAGACAAAAGGGTGAGCTGTAAACATAGGTTTTCAAAATGCTTTAGGAATATACCACGTTTAGTAATCCACTTTAGACCCTGGCCACATGACCGTACAAAGTATGTCCGTTGCAACGGACATACTTTTGTACAGATGTAGGTGAGGTCACCACACGAGCGCAGTGTGATGCGTCAGTTGCCCCAATGGAGCCGGAAGAAGCCGTTGCTTTCTGTGATCTTGCCCCTTCATAATTCTATGACGGACGTCACGATGTGCTTTGTACAGTCATGTGGCCCCAGCCTTAGACTTTTGTATAACTCAGTAGTCACTGTAGGTGCATACACATGTTTATTTATGTGAAGTTAATTTCTCATTGTTTAGGATTTGAGGTTTTAGCGGTGGTGAGTCTGAAGATGACTGTCTACTGATTTCTTGTTGAATTCATTAGTTACTCCATGGTACAAAGCACTACAGTTGAGAAATCTCTGTAATCATATCTTCTGAGGCATGCTTGTCAGGAATTTACCTACAAGTTTAGTTCTATGAGTCAAGTAGGCATAGTCAAACAAAGACTAACACAAGAAAATGTTAAAATCAAATGTATGTCAAAAACTGATACATGTTTTGAGCCATTGTAATTTGTATTATGATAGATGAAGATTTTTCTGAAGAAAGAACTAAAAACTGGCATTTAAATCACTGAACTGAGATTATTTAAGACACTTATGATGATGGAGAATGTGCTTCCTTGAGAGAAAACTGTCATCAATAGTAGTTAATACATAAGATTAGTATTAGCTTCAAATAAAGTAATAGAACTGTTAGGTGAAAATGGTTTGGCAGTATCATTTTATTAAAAAGGTTTGCTTCCAAATTCATCTAAGCCAAGAGAAAAACAAAGTTGCACCATCACTGCCATTAAATATTTTGTCAGAATATCACTGTGTGTAATTGTCTTCCATCTGAAAGTTTCAATCAGTTGCTCTGTACAGTTTGTTTACAACCTGATGGTGGTCAGCAAGGCACACAATAACAAGCCAATTGAGGACTTCATTCTTGTCTCTCCTGCACCTGTCGATACTGCAGCAAAGCTTTCCAACATTTATGTAGTTCTCTCAACAAAGGTAAGTCACAATTAAGTTGATGAACTAACTCCATGAGACAGAATCTGTCTTCAGAAGCCAGTGGTCACTCAGTTGATAAAGAAATTTCCTGCATTTTATGGAACCCAAACGTTCCATTACCATATCCTTAATATCATATGACTGGTCATCTTAAGATAGTTGAATCCAGTCCATACACTTGGGACAAATTTACCATTGCTTTTACATTTTACATTAAGTTCTTCATGGACATTAAATGATGAGTCTGTATACTCTCACCCAGTAGCAGTAAATAATTCTGATTTTCCACTTGCATATGAGTTCAGGAGAAGGAACGAGCCAAGGACCTTATAGCTGCTGGGAAGCAATGTGAGACCATGGCAACAGAATTGCTGGCACTGGCAGCAGGAGCTGACTCAGCAGGGCGCATCCTCACGGCCACTGATCGTCAAAATGTAGAATTCTTGGATGTTCTTATTGAAAATGAGCAGAAGGAGGTCATTGCGCACACTGTGGTGCAGAGATACCTGCAGGTAAGTGCAGGACCTAGATGTGAATTTGTTGAAACTTTATAAACACATAGGGGTACAGAAATGATTAACATTTAAATTTCTTTGTAAAATTTATGTGAATAAATGTTATTTTAATTTAACATCATGATTTGAGAAGAATGACTGCCTTACAGTCTGTCTGCATTAGAAAAAGTATACTTTTGATGCCCAACTAAAATATTGTGTGTGCAACAATTTCAGTTCTGCAAAATAATTCTTTGTAAGAACATTAAAATAAAAATGAAAGTGTACAGATACATATTCTAGTACTACGTTGGACATAATCCATTGTTTGAGGTATGTTTGATGTGCACATTTTTGGAGCTGGCTCTATTTCTGTCTTCAAATGATTGGTTGTCCTTATGCTGACAGAATTTTTCTTACCTTAATGAATCACTCATTGGCATTTTCCTTTAGAGAATCTGTACAGATTCAGAAGATATGATTTCTCCTTTCCTCTAAATTTCTCCATTTGAATCCAGAACACAGTGAAACTTATAAATAAATTTATATATATGACTGTACTATATGTTTGTACAAAACATCTACTACTTTTCACCTTCAGTATTCAAAAGCTGGGAAACAGACCAAAAGGTCAATGTTATTTCCATGTATATGCTTCAACTCTAAACAGCTGCGAAGAGATAGAGGCCAAAGATTTAACATCATTAGCACAGACTTCTGCAACTGTCCTGAACACAGAAGAATATTTCATAGAAAATATGTATACATTCATAATGATTCATACAATTTCAAAGTCTTCATAACTTCCAATGAATTATGTATTAATGTAATAAAATAAAGCTGTCCTGCCTCATACCATGCAAGCACTTGGGGAGAGAATCGGTATAGCTTTTGCATATTCTTGACCTCAACACTTTATGGGGTGAGTGGTCAGCACCACATCCCAGCTGCACTTTATCCCTGGGGAAAGGACCCCCACTACCCATTGGATAGGAAGCTGGATAGGTCACATCTGGTCAGTTGTCCAGTCCATAGTCAGACATTACTGACTTAGCTACCCTGGCTCATATTAACATAATACTTCTTTCATACCATATGGAAATCTGAGAAACGTGACTTAGTTCCTAGTATGCCTTGCTGCCATCTGGAACACTCAGATTGTATCAGTAGGAAAATGGATAATGAATGGGACCTGGGGATCAAATTTCTTGACCCCCATGATACCCAGATCTGATAGCTCTTAATTTCATCTTATGGGGTTTTACAAAGGATCAGGTGTACTGGGCCGTTACTGACGACATTACAGGAACTCCAGCATTCAGACATGGCTGCTGTGGAGAACACTGATGGTGACATCCTAACAAATGTGTGACAAGAAATGGATTATCATTTTGATGTTTGTTGGTCAACACATGGGGCTCATATTGGGATTCTGTAAGTTACAGTGCAATTTAAGTTTTTCTGTTGTATAAACAATATTAGACATGTAAGTCATTGACATATATTATATAACTTTTCACAGAATTTGTATGAACCATTATGAATAATCCTGTATTTATAATCTTTTGTTATAACTATGTTGCTATCTGATGGTTATGAGCTGAACTGCTAATTTCAAAGTTCACCATTAGATAAAATCCTGAGCTAGTTCCATCCACCTCTTAGTCACAACCCATTTCCCTAAGCTCCATCTTAATGTTATCCTCCAGTCTCTTTCTCAGTCTTCTAAGTGACAATTTTCCGAAAGATTTTCTTACCAGAATTCTATAAGCATTTATTCTTTCCTCATCTATGCTAGATGTGCATTTGATTGTGCCCTCCTACATGTTGCTGTCCTAGCTCTTCAAACATAAATATTCTTTTTGATTCTCTAATATTTAATCCAGATGTGGTTTCTCCCCATTTAGGTAAAAATTTGCAGTTAAAATTATTTTGCACCAAATGGTACAAATTATGAGTTATTAATTTTCTGTTCTGTTAAATACATAAAAACAACATATAATGTTTTTAAATTGCCTGCTATTCACATAATAAATTACTTATAATTAAATTAATATTTTTTATTAACCTTCATCAGTCATGAGTCACTGTCATAGTAGCAAGCTACTAAACCATTAATCTCCAGAGTTGAAGTCTGGCCAGCAGCCCCTTGGTACGGGGATTCAAATTCCCTGTTCCTGTATAATAAAGGTTAAGACTATACTCTATTGATATATGATATTACACAATAATGAACTTTGTGCTTTGTTAGAGTAGTAAAATCTCAAAGGTTACAGTGCAATATACATACTTCATTGCAATATGCCTTTCTGCTTTTGCTTTAAATGTAGTTTTTCATATTGATTTGAACTGTTTAATACATTGACAGTTATAACTTGTGCATTTGAGTCAACTTTAAACCTGTTAATTAAATAAATGTGAAGATTCTGCTTTAAATTGTTACTAGGTACCTCCTACTGCCAAATCTCATCTTTGGAATATTAATGAATAATTTTCATGATGTTCTTGCTTTGTTCTGTTTGTTAACTAGGAACTTTGGCAGGGTAACCTGAACTGGGCAGCATGGAGGACAATGCTTTTGTTCTTTGCATTCATCTTCTGCCCCCCAGTGTGGGTGACATTCACGCTTCCACTTGGTCACAAGTACTACAAGGTTCCCATCATAAAGTTCATGTCATACCTCACTTCACACATATACCTTATGGTGTTCCTCATGCTCACAGGTGTCACTCCGGTCTATCCAACAGTGCGACCAAAGCTGCTACCTTACTGGTATGTAAAATATCACTTTATGATAGCATATTTCTCTTTATGATGTTAATATTCAATTCTTGTAAGCCAACGGACATACTTTGAAAACAGAGATAGCTGTCATTCACATAATTTAAGCTACTCTCATAGCTGTGAAACATTACCAAAAGACAACATGTGGGGATTGTTGTTGTGTGGGTAAAGATGCAGTTTTGTGTGTGGTTACCAACATTTCAGAGGGACACATTGCGTCCATCTTCACTGCAACTTCTATCCGAAAGGTGGAAGCAATATGTTTCAATATGTTTTTCCAAAACAATAGTAACCATCTGATAGTCTACAGAATGCCATAACCAAGAAAACCAGTCTTCATTTTCACTTCCATAAAAATTTTATAACTTGTATGACAACGTGTAGTTTATCTGTTTTGATGTTTTGTGATAATTTTGAGGCACTCATTTTGAAATATTAAAATTATTTTGTGAATGTATTTTTATAAGACAATCTATAGGATACTCACAGATTATTCTTTTGTTGTCAAGACCAGTTTTTACAATTCCATTGGGATATTTATATAGGAAACATACTCACTATATAGTCTGGGACTTAGCTCTATTGCCTTGGAAGGAACGCAAAAACTGTGATGTGGGTGTGGCAGAGAGAAGGAAATATATTATTCAGAATGAAAGCATTGACTGAATTCATCTTTGTTCTGCTTGCAAAATATGTGGCATTTTCTTTTAGTATGTGTCAGTATTGCCAGATAGGAATATAATTTCCTGAGGGCAGATTCTGTCTTTGTCACAGTGCATATGCTGGCTTCTCATTTTCGAGGCTTATTTCAGGGTGGCTATTAGTTGTGTACACCAGAAAAGCATTGCCTCCGATATTGCTTTTCCTTATTTCACCGCCTCTCTCCCCATGCCTCATCCCACAGGACTAAAGAGCTTGGACCCAAAATATAAGCTGGTTTAAGTTGGCTGAAGGTGATGAATCTTCAAGTTCCAACATAAAATTTAAAAAATGCAATTAAACATACCAGTAACAGTAAAGTACTGATGACGATTTACTACATGTAAATTAACAATTTACATAACATAAATAGATTCTGAATCTACAGGCATGTGAAATGTATTAGTTGTATGCATTTGTTTATTGATCAGGTAAATAATAACTACTGAAGATTACAGTGTAACTAGAATTAGTTAGTGTGTCAATGAATAGCATTTCTGACTAACTTCATGGTGTGGCTTCCAAATGTACATACACATTTTATGGACTATCAACAGTGTTCATATGTGAAATTACATCTGGCATCAGCAAGCAAATTAAGTTATACCGTTATGAATGTGTATGACTTATGGAGAAGTCTGTCTGCCAAGAAAATTGGAGAACCTATCAACGTGAAGTGGTGTAGGTGCTCCATCTAGTGTTGAATGTATACAACACATACTCACAAATTACAAAAATTAGAATAGAAAGGCATATGAACTCATTGCAGTGTATTATTGTTAATTTTATGTAATCTTCATAAATTTTATGTCACTTTTTGATCGTGTTTCAAATATTTTTAAGTGGTTTTGGGATTATTATTATTATTATTATTGAATGTGCACATGCATGTGTGTATATAACTTTCCAGAGGATGTTGTTGACATGCACATTTGTTAAGGTATACCTTTTTTCTTGTTGGCACCAGATGTTGAAATTTCCATGGACAATGGACAGTGATGATGGTTCATGGACCAAACCATATATATCTTAAATAAATAAAGAATACTGTTTAATTGTAATTTCCAAACTTGCATTTTGTTTGGATTTAGTACAACCTCTGTAAGTGCTATAATTCTCACTTGCCCTTTAAATTAATCACATAAAATATTATACATTTTAAATTTATAATTTTCAGGTATGAATATGTACTACTGGTATGGTTGTCGGGCCTACTCTTGTTTGAATTGACAAATCCTAGTGACAAGACTGGCCTAGGCTGGATCAAACTCTGTGTACTCCTCTTTGGAATATTTGGTGTGGGTATCCACAGCTTTGCAATGACTGGCGTTCTGGAAAAAAAATACTGGCCCACAGTGATGTACGTGCGCAACCAACTGTTTTCCTTGTCGTTCCTATTCGCCTGTGTGCAGATCCTTGACTTCCTCTCATTTCATCATTTGTTTGGTCCATGGGCCATCATCATTGGCAACCTAATGAAGGTATGTATAGTTCATGCCATATTATTTAATGTTTTAGCATTTTTCGGTCATCTTCAGATGGTAACTTCAATCGTAATTAACTACTACAGTACATTCAATATGGAATTAGTTTTAAAGCTTGAAATTCAAAATGTTAATAAAGCATTGGCTTCTTAAAATTCATAATATCAACATTAAAATGGTGTATGAAAATGAAAGTGTTAAAATCTTTGGTTTTTTAATTGGCAAGCTGCCAGTGAATTAATAAGGTTATCATCCCTTGGACCACAAATTGTATCTCAGGGAAGCCATGGTAAATAACTTGCAGTATTCTCGTAACACTTTCACATAGAGTGTCTCCCATGGCAATCTGGGTCTTCAAGCATCTATAAAAGTGCAGAATCTAATTAATAATGGAATGATAATAAGAAGAAAGCCACTAAGCAACCATGCTAAATTTGCAAGACAGTTCCCTACCACCACCATGTTTGTAATTCTTGGTATATACAGAATATTTCTCAAAACATTTTTAGGTGTGTTTATGAATGCCATAGTCAGGTAGTTGGCACTTATACATTGTATTTGGTAGGTCCTAGATTAAAATCCCAGCCAGGATACTGACTAACCTGACTAAGTTTTTTGTAATTTTACTCAGTCCCTCCAAACAGATGCTAGGGTAGTACCCTAAATTAGCCCACAACCACTTCTTTCCGGATCCTTTTCAATTCAGTATTCACTGTCATCCTATCATTCTATGCTATGTAGTCTGAGCTACTAAATAATTAACATGTCTGTGCACACTTTGTTATAAGCAGGAACTTAATTTTATTTTTTCATTTTACTGTAAAGGACCTGGCACGATTTTTGGCTGTACTTGCCATCTTTGTGTTTGGCTTCTCCATGAACATGGTCTCATTGAACCAGCCATTTCAACCGCCGTCAAAAGTTGGACCAAAAGTAGACAAGTCTAAGGTTTCAGGAACCTTCAGTGAAGGTAAGTTTTATAAAATTATCAGCAGGTCTCATTAACAGTGACACAGAAGCATTTCTTTAGTAAAGGATAGAACCTGTTCTCATGAAGGTTTGTTACCTCTTTTTATTCTGAGTTACATTTAACAAAATTTCTTTGCCTATAAGTATCCATGAAAACTTAAGGTATAATTTTCAATCAGTAGTGAAAAAAACTAAGAAATATAAGAAGAGATGGCAAGAGAAGTGTATTTTTGCTGACATTATTAAACATTAAAATTTTTAAAAGCAGGTAAGATATCTCTTTCACAGCAAGGAAATGTTAAGATATTCAGGAGACATTCAGATTTGAGCATTTGTTTTCAACCTTTTCAGTGATGCTGAAAATAAACACATCAACCAATTATACATTAGCTGCAATTTACCAATTAACATTTGGCCATGCCTGCAGTATTTCACTTCTGAATGTATAAATATTAATTTTACATTAAATTTAAATGTGAATTCTATTTCAGCTATTAATATTTTACCATTAAAATCTGAAAGGTATTACAACTGCATTCACAAATGCTATAAATGACTCCAATTAAAACCTTGATGGTGTAAAATAAAAATTATGGCAGTGTTAGCAAACATAAATAAAAATACAGGTTCTTATTACATGTTAAAGTAAGTTCAGCTATAATGCTTCACAGTGCTAACAAATATTTTGGTATGACTTAATATCTTAAGTATTATTTCTTACAAATAGTACCTACCTCTGTTGCAGATTTGAAAATCTGTTGTTTGTTTGTTTCAATGGTATTTTCTCAGTTACAACAGCATCGGATATGGTCATCTACAACACTCAATTGGTTTACGTTGAAGACAACAGCACTGAAACAAACACCTTTGAATTTGAAATAAATAACTCTATGCCCATCCATCCTCTCCCATATGTAAGACGGGATAAAAGGAGTCCATTTCCTGGAAGACCTCCAGTAACTGTTAATTCAGATTCTGATCCCATTATTACACAAGAGTTCAATTACTCATATGCAGAGCTCTTCAGCGAAGGTAGTACTTTGTCGCCCGTGTGTCTGCACTCATGGTGTGTCATCAACATGAGCACTGGTTGATTTTCAGCTATACCACAAATACATCACACATGATTTTGAATGCTTGTAGAATATATATTTGTGTATCTATTAATGCTTTAAAGTTTAGCTGCTTTAGGGATCTGTAACTTGTTATTTCGACCACAAAGTGTGTGTGTGTATAGATTTTGTTTGATTCAGTAACAAACAGTGACTCCATAACATAAGTTATGAGATCCAAAAGGCAGATACTTGGAAGTTCATGAATAATAATCTCACACCCTCTGCTGGTAACAACTTCAAATGTAAAGTCTATGTTGTGTAAGACTTGAGGTTCTCACATTATTTAAAAATTATCATGAATCATGAACCTACGTCATTGTTGCCCTATATAGTCTGCCTCATGGGTCAGCTTAATATTACAACACAAGGGATAAAAGAATTCATTCTATGCATAACACCTGTACTAGGTTAAATGCAAGAAGAAACATTCACAAACATCAGTAACAGTAAAAATATTGTATTAAACTACATAAAGAAATGCCATGGTAATGTTTACTGTGTGGTTTTCACGCACTATTAGCTCTCCTCTTACACAGGCCCCTAAAAAATAATAGAACAGTAATATTATGTATGCAGGAGTTAATGTTTTAGCTTGCATGGTGTGACCCAAATGCACATTTCCAGCCATGGTGTGTCTCACAGTGTGTTCCTATATTATGTTTTGGATTTTTTTTCTTCCAATTTTGAACATGCTTCAGATTTAAGCATCATTAAAATATTTCTATTGTCTGATGATGGATTGTCCATATTGTATAGATAAACTACAGCCCTGTTTTAATAATAAAGACACATATATCTGACAACTGCTGCCCTTATGGGGGGGGGGATATATATATATATATATAAGGATTTTAGTACTTCTATTCATTTATTGGTTTGAAAATTCATTCACAGAAATTAAGAAATTATAACTTCGCCTTATTTTCATATAATTTAAATGTATATGATTAGAGGAGATACATGAATACAAAGTAGTGAGGTCTGGTTATCACGGACCAAGATATATTTTGAAGTAATCAGTGACCCATCAGATATCACACATCTATAGCTTTGTAAGCTACAGGTAAGTTTTCTCATCCTAAATAAAGTTATGGAAAAAGCCACTGTTGGGTCACTCTGGCATGACAATGTTAAAACCTGTGGATTGAGCTTTTCTGAGTTGTGATACCATATAGCCTTGTAAGTGGTTTCAAAGATTCCTCCATAATACTAGTATCATCCACAATACTACTGTGAAACAACCCAGAACTTCACAGTCTACAGTTTCACTGTCATGAAAATTCAAAGTCTCATTTTTATTATATTTGAAAAGGAAAGATAGAGTGTGTAAAGTATGGTTTGGAAATTTGTGATTATGTACCTATTTTGATAATATCTCAGTAATGTTCTTATGCATCATATTTGCTTTAGGACTTCAGCCGCATCACTTATTCAGCTGAATTATCACATATATTGTTGGTCATTGGCAAAGCATAAAATCTCTTATGTGTTCAGAGCAGCAACTGGCTCAAAGGAAGCTAGGAATGGAAACTTTTTAATTCTTTCATATACATTTCCATTTGACATTATTAAATATTTTATTTAAATTTGACTGAATCAATACAACGCAGTAAGTATCTATCACTTACTGCAGTTCATGCTCTTTGAACAACTTGCAAGCAAGTCATGAATTTAACAATTGATTACAAGTTACTTAAAAATATATAATACAGATGCTACATATCTCCTGCCATCAAAGCATTCACAGTTTCAAATTTCATGACTACTATTTACTCACACTAGTGGAAATCTCTTTAAATGTACTTAGTATTTAATTTCAATTCCAAGTTCTTATGTTTTTACTATTAAAAATCTAAAAACAATAATCTTTTCCAAATAAGACATTTCAAAACATTATTTCTGCCTGGAAGTTGCTCCCAGGAAATAAAATTACAACATCCAGTATTTAGGCTAATATTGCAGTTGCCATCATTAGAGTGAGAGTCATGGGTTCAGGCACAAAAAGGCAGTATGATGCATCAGACACAAGCCATAACAGCCTAAGTTCAAGAACCAGTTTTACTCTACACATGTGGTAACAAATTTTCTTGTTTTAAAAATATTGCAGTTCTGTACACCCCACTGGAGGCATTTGAACATCTATTCTTTGCTGTGTTTGGTATGTCGAGTGTCAAGGAGGTACAGAAATCAGGATCAAGACCACCATGGACAGAATACCTTTTCAAAATCATGTTTATGGTATACATGTCAGTATCAGTGGTTGTCCTTATAAATCTGCTGATTGCAATGATGAGTGACACTTACCAACGAATCCAGGCACAGTCGGACATCGAGTGGAAGTATGGTCTGGCCAAACTGATCCGCAATATGCATCGCACCACTACTACCCCGTCACCCCTGAACCTCATCACTTCTTGGTTCATGTATTTGCTACAACTCTGCAAACAGAAGGGTGAGTGTCTTGCTATAATGTATGTAAGTTATATATTTACATTTATCCACATAAGAGCAAATTTGCCACCATATATTGATTATAAAATTAGATAGCCTCTTTCAGAATGTGATAACATACTGGCCATACACCTAACTTGTTGTCTGTAATATATCTTGGTAGCCTTCATTAATCCATTGGATACTGCAGTGTTGGTCCCATAAGGTAAATAGATTTATTCAAAAGCCAGAAATGTCGTAGCACTGCTCATGCATTTGTCATAAACATGATTTAGGTTATTAATGTGGATAAAGTAATCTTTCTTTAATAACTCCTTGTCCATTCCACTTGAAACATTAGTGTATGGTACTATCAACCCATTTTTTAGAATTAAGATTTTTAAGTGAGCTTTTACTATATTGAAAGAGGCAGGGGCATTTTAATTTTGCTACACTGTACTGTGGTAGGTGAAGAAAAAGGTTAATGCTTCCTGTGCCAGCCATTTAGAATGACCAGTTTTCTTTTTATCTCTACACATATTCATTAGTTTCAGGAAATTTATACATTTAGTGAGATGAGCTGCTCTGCACATTTTGTGATGAGATAAATTGTTTTTGAGTCCTGTATAAAGGTCACTTATGTGTGTATCTTGCACACTTTGCTGTATTTTTGTTTGGTCACCGTAGCTTGTGTATTTACCATTTTTCCTTATGATACACCATTGTGTAAGTATTTGGACACTCTTATGTATAATTTTTGAATCAGATATATATATATATATATAATCTTTTTCTTTGAAGCAGCATTTTGGAGAAATGGTGGGATAGTTGGACTTTTGACGCAGGAAGTTATGTTTCATAATGAGAAACTTTTGATTTATACATTGGCATCACCAGGTATTGTTAGGCAGTCAACTGAAGGTTATGATGGGATGGACATTTATCTCAGTTAGGTGAACAAGAAATGCATCCAGAATTTTGGTTGGGAAAACCTGAAGAAAAGCAGTTCCTTCAGGCACCTAGATGTAGATGAGAGAATAATATTAAAATGATTCTTAAATCGATTTTGAAGATGTGGCATGTGTTACAGTACTGTAGAATGGTGTCCACTGATAAACTGTTTGATAATAGTGATGAAACTTTTGGTTCCATAACATAGTATTCTTGATCAATTAAATTAGTGCTAATGGTTCAAGAAATATCCTGCACCATGCAGTTACATATTTTGCACTTTTGCAATATGTATCCTAGTATTTCACATAGAATACACATACTTAAACTAGTGTATTACACAGTTGAGGCACATTAGTTTAGTGTAGGACATTTACAGACTTTAACACAAATTAAAACATTAGCTTTATCTGTTGTATCTGGTTGTGATGAAAGTTTTAATTTCTGTCTTAAGTGAACTTAAGTTACATTTTAAAATTTCATTAATGTTCAGAAACATTTCAAGTTATTAGAGGTAGGAATAACAGTAAAAATAAATTACCTTATATATTATCTTATCTTTCTGTTCAAATTGGCATGCCTTAACATTATATAATTTGTTTCATGCAGTGAAAATATTGCATTGAATTTCTTTCAAACAATAACATCACAAAGGCTATGATGTTCTAAAACTTTCTCACCATATTTATCAGTTACTGTTACCAGAAGGCAATAGTTTGTAATAAAAGTTTGGAGGCATCACTTAAAGGAGGCCAAGGCTCAATTTCGGGCTGTCGCACCATAGAAGAAGAAGAATGTAATAAGTTTATGTAATATGCTTAGCTCATCAATTTTTATACTGATCTAGGGACCATCACATAAATTTATTGCAAAGTAGGAGTCACAAAATGAAGAATCAATGGTTGAGAAGACACTTCACATATTTCAGCCAACTAAATGTGTTCTTTTGGAAGAAGTGGGAAACTCCTGTTCAGATTACGATTAGCATTATTTTAAACTCTAAAATTAGTATGCAGATATATAACCATATTTATGTGCCCATGTCTTTTTTGTTTCAAGTAAATAAACTAAACTTGATCCACACTACGCAAAGCTTAACTAATCTCTTACATCCATAATGCCAGAATGGCTGTCTTTGAAGTAACTACCTAAATCCTGGATGACTGGGTTAAATTCCCAGTTGGGGCATCATGTCAATATTCAGATTGGGTCTGGGGTCAATCCATCTCTAAGTCAAGTGGGTACTGGAAACATAAGGTGGCTGAATTATGATGTTGACCACTTGTCTCTCTCCAGCGCCAAGTTTAAAAATGCATTGAACTTTACTTCCATATTTAGGATGCGACGTTCAAGTCCAGTTGTGAGTTCACCTTACATCCATGCAAATATATTCCATTTCTGTTAGCAAGATGAGGCATTTGTCTAGCACAAACACCTGTAACTATTATATACTTCAGAGGGCTAAGAGACTGAACCCAGTAATCTACAAAAATGTGTTTGTTCTACTTTAATTGCAGAAAAACTGTTAAGATGATTTCATATTTCTATAATTGAAGCGTAATTGAAACCAATGTTTTGCTTCCACAGAAATTAAAGCTCATTATAATGAAATGGGGATCAGAGAGAAGTCTTCATATTAGAAGACAATTGTAATTAGACATATATTTAGATATTAAAAAGTGTCAAATTATTTTTCACAGCAACTGATTCAAGTGTGACAAATAGGTGACATGCCATGGAGTCAGTAGTAGTAGTAGTAGTAGTAGTTGTTGTTGATGATGATGATGATGATTTTGGTGTTATAATTATTATTATTATTGCTGCTACTAATGCCTCAGCTATTATTAGTATTGCTACTGTGCTTGTGTTAAGCATGATACTAATGTTTACTTATAATTACAGTGGCTCAGAGGAAGCGACCAAGTCTTGTGCACATGATGGGCTTGCAGAGACAGCGAATGAGTGCCCGAACAAAGATGGGAACTAAATGGCTTCAGAAAGTTAAGAAAGGGCAAGTGGCACCTAAAGGTTAGAAATGATATGCATCTTTAGTGTCAAAAGTATCTTTTAAATATATCCTGAAGAAGGTCTATTTCTATGCAAGCAGTGGCAATGCTTTTTATAGTAAAGTAGCTGTCAAATTCAATAATACTATGGCTACAAGAGTGCTGCATCCAGTGTTAAAGAATAGAACTTGTTTTATGGCCTGTTACCGCTAATGATACTGTCCATATTAAAGGTATGGGCATTTTGAGAGCTTCAGTTTCGTGAAAGGGTATCATCACTGTCACACTTCATTTCTTTTCCAAGTTTGTCACTGTCTGACAAGTAGAAACTGGCCTTCAACATAAAAAATTAACTGTTGTATACAATTAAACCAAAGTCTTGAAGTCATATGATCTAGAACTTTCACTGAATAATCCTTTTCCAGTATTGCTTGACTGAATGTATAGTTTATGGGATACATATTATGGACTAGAACTATTTTAAATGAATTTAATGTTTCAGGTTTGTTACAACTACCATGTAATAGTACATAAATAAGCAAATAGTGGCCTTTACTTCAAAACAGAAACAATATTGACTGATATTTCATTGAAATGTTTCTAGATCAAGCTGGTTATGCTAAATACCTAATTTATTTGATAAAATAAACAGCAGCAGCAATAATAATAATAACAATAATAAATATAACTATAAAATAATATTAAGCTGGTACTAAATAATAAGAATTATAATAATTATAATAAACAATAACAATGCAGAGAACTGATAAATATAATCATAATAATATTATAAATGGTAAAAACTTGTGGTAGTGCTACTACTACCAATAATAATATTAATAATTATAACAATAATAAAACATAATCACTGGCAAATATAACCAACCATAACAATCATCACTAATAAAATATTATGGAATAATAATAATTTAAACCCTATTTAATTGATAAGCAAAACTGGTGTATTTTGCTTTGATGAAGATAGCTAAAATCAGACAAATCTTTTCTCTCTTTCATTTTTGTGGTTATTTAAAAATTATATCTTTATGAACTATTCTCTTTTATTATTATTATAATAAAATGAGTTTCAGTAAAATATTCAACCAAATACAGCAGCATGGCATGTGGCATGTTGCATGTGTCTTGCATGCTAGTAGACAGTTGTCATGTCTGATGGTTTCTGTATTTCACTTTCGTCCCTTGGGTTAAAATTAGGATATGAACCAACATTAGACTAAGGCCTTGAGGTCTTCATGTGAATGTGGTCTAACTACAAAATATTACAACAGAAGATAACAGTATAGCATGTAGCATGTTTTATCTGTCAAAATGTGGGATTCTTGAATGTGGAATATGCTCATGCATATGCTAGAGAGGTGGGAAGTGTTTTAAATCTTTAAAAGAAAATGGAAAACTTAAATTAAAATAAAAAGTTAATTTTAATTTTAGCTTCTCTTATTTCAGTGTTTCAATAAATTTTCTGAATTGCCAATATGATACACTGCTACTTTAATGTGATAACTGGGACATGATGTGACATGACATTATAGACAGCTGTTGGCTACAATATAACACATAATCAACTTTATGTCTTTAGCATATAATTAACAAGTAACTTTCTAGTAGTAGAAATCTCAACACCACTAATGCCAAAGATTCCTATTTGACATGACCCTGAGCCACTTCCATTCATATCCCATCCTCACAGACTTTTTATCCTACCAGCTCCTCTTTGGTGCTATAATCATTTCTTGTCTCTACAATTCAAGCTAAATATTTGGTCCATAACATATTTGATCTCATTACTTATTTGGTGATATGTGCATTTTCACACAGTATCTCTCATCTCATGTAATATCCTACATTCTTTATATTATGCATTTATTTATAAACTATAGGCTATATTATGTCAAATGAGATGATAGTGAATAATAAAATGGAAAGGATGTCGAAGGAAGCAACCATGGCCTAATTTAAGGAACTATTCCAGCATATGCCAGGAGAAACAGAGGGAAACCATGAAGAACCTTAGTCAGAATAGCCAATCTGTTTGCATGTAAAATGCCTAAATTTAGGCTGGTCATGGACTATGATACACAGCGAATGTAATTTAAATTTGGTGTCTAGATATATACACTGCTTTTTGGTGTGAATATTTATGAGGTGCTTTTAAATCTTATGTGAAGCTTCTGTAATCTTTAATGAAATTAATTGCTTATCTAGAAATTGAATTGTGTGCACACTCCCATTTAATTAACACATATTCGTGAATCATAAACTGACAATATTTAAAATATCTAACTTGTTAATTTTAAAACTCTGAGCTACTGACATTACCAAATGCTCTAATTTTTATCACAGTTGGGGAGGGAGCAGAAAAGTACAGAAAACCACCAGAATCAGGTGAGGAAATTAAATTATAAAACATTTTAAATTACATGGCATTAAGTAACAATTTCTATGAATAATGTTTTAACCAAAATCATAACTGATTCTTTTTATAAATAAATTTTGCTGTTTATTACACTGCATTAAATAATAAAATGTTAATGTATATTATAAAATAATTTAAATCTTAATATGTTTTTAAATATTTATAATAGTATATAGCAGTCTCTTAAAACTGACTGATTGTATAATTATAAATTAATGTAACATGTGAAAAAAAATTATTTAAACATGTCTGTTTGTGACTGGATTTTTATCTTATAGTCAGATTACAAAACATAAACAAAATGTTAATGAAATCCCTAATAACAGTTGTGAAATAACTACCACATGTTGGATCTGATGTTTTAGTATGTCGTTTTATTTCAGGGCAAGAATGCTATAGCTTTATCCAAACATTTCATTAATAATGTCTCATATATTTTTGTTATCTTTAGTGCAGGCCATAAAGATATCAAACAGTCCAGTTATCATGTCAACATTAATTATGTAATTCTTACGTATTTCCCTTTCTCTTATCTCTTTTTGTCACATTTCATAAGAAAGTGGAAACTTATCAAAAAGTGCTTTTGATAAGTCACTGCTTAATGTTGCAAAAATTAGCCCTTTCTATTCTGAGATATTCAGCAAGGATACATTATTTTGTTATATATTTTCAGTAAATCGACACTAAAATTAAATATGCGTGGTTTTTACTGTTAGAGAAGAATTGCCTTTTGGCTTGAATTAAAATCCTGCCAGGTTTGACAGGAACTGAACTGAGTTTTCCCGCTTTCCACATAAATGTACTGTAATTAGCCCATGAAGTATGTCCCTTTAAATAGCTTGTAGTTTATCAAAGTAGACAAATTTTGCACTTGAAGGAAAATAATACAGCACATATGATGGTATACAGTAAGTTATGATCCCAAAGACTACACTTTCCAAAGTCTACTTCAATATCACCTACTCTTTCTCTTAGAATTTGAGGTTTTCACGGCAGTGAGTCTGAAGATGGCTGCTTTCTGGGTTGTTGCACCGTGTAGTCTGGAAGAGGTTTACCAGACTACAGAGCACAACAACCCAGAAGACAGCCATCTTCTTACTCTTTCTGTTCTTATTTATTACTGTGTTCTTCTAGGTCCCTTCTTGCTTTCTGTGTTTACTGTGCTACATAGTTTACTACTACATGTGACTCTGACTTCTTGTTCTTTCTCAAATTCCACATTTTTACTCTTAATCTTCTTTGTTAGAGGAGGAATAACAGACAGTAAGTCAAAAATTTGGCATCACTAAGCATGAACACTAATATTTCTTTCTCTGTTACAGTAGTCATAGAATAGTGTATGTAGTTTAATTTGTGTAGAATTTATGAAAAAAAAATCATAATGTTAAATATTCTTTCAGATATTTGTATTAAAGAAATTATTTCATCATCATAATGACATAATACTAAAGTCTACAAACCTTTTAAGGCAAAAATTAACCTTCAAATTCTATTCTATATAACTAATGTAAATTTACTAGCCGTAATGGTGGTCTGGCGGTTAGAACGCTGGGCTTGTAATGCTGGGGTCCCGGGTTCGATTCCTGGCGGTGCTCAGATTTACAACTTGTGTCGGGCAAGGCCGTGGTCCAGGCATCACGGAGTTTTCCTCCGGGGTTTCTCCGTGGCATCCCAACAACTACTCCACTTTCATCATCATCTCGCAAAAAGGAGGTCACAGCAGGAGCGTTAAATTTCGCGGTCCCGGTCAAAACCATGTACTGATGGGTCATGAATCCTGCTAACCACCAATGCACACCATGCTGATTGGTGTGTACTGGATACGAAAAAAAAAGTAAATTTACTGCAAGATTTCTGTTATTTCTCCTTAAAAATTTTAACTGAAATGTTATTAGTACTTCCCAGCCTGTGCTACAGCTTTTGAAACCAAGTTCTAACATATTATAAATACATGAAAATTGACTGGTAGAGACATTGAAATTTATACTATTTTTCACCACATCCAGAATAGAATGGGTACTTGTTTTTAACCCCATGGTATAAGATGCAGGGGAGTGAAACTGACCCTTCACCTCTGCACATTGGCTAGGTGTTGTATTCATGGGTCCCCATACCAGCTTAAAGAATTTTAAAACTGTGAACTACAGACGTTTTCATTATGACACTAACATTTATGAAAATGTTCTATAACATACAGGTAGCCCTCGATTTGTGCCGGTTCAATTTGCACCGATTCAGAATAACGCCGATTTTGAAACCATCAAGTCAAAAAGTGAAGAAAATATATATTACTATTATTTATAACGTTTTACAATGTATATCGTACTAATTCTTATACTAAATCGTAATTCTTACATCGCTGATTTTGAATAAAAATTATAAATACAGTCATCTCTGCAATTACGTATGTTTCGTTAAGGCGAATTTGCTCCAATGAGATCGATGAATCGGTAAAATCCGTTTGTGAAATGCAAACTTTTGCATATGCGAGTTTGCTCTTATGCAATTTCATTCCTGGCGCTTTAAACTTTCAAAGGACTAATTTAATCTCTGCGGAGTTACCGGGGTTGTTTTTACTACGCGAGTTTCTATAGATCGGCGTCTTACATGAATGCAACTATCACATAACAGCAGAGATGCCTGTACACATCAATCACATGAAAGAATCTCAGTCAATCGCGGGGACCAACGAATTGCCGATTGTAGGTGTATAAAATATATTTTTTAAATTCCCTTATTTTATTTACGTTATTTCAGAGCTTTAAATGTAATGTCATTATTCTACTCGTCAATGTTTGGGTGCTGGGAACGCATGTCATTCACTTCCCATTGATTTACATTATAAAAATTGTTTCAATTTATGCCGATTCCGTTTACACCGGTTAGTCTTGGAACGCATCCCCGGCGTAAATCGAGGGCTACCTGTATTTAACAGTTTTTTTCTTTTCAAGACCAAGCATCATGAAGAATATTCCTTGAGTAGTTATTTATTCAGCTGGTAAAAATTCCCAGCTTTTATGGAGCCTAGAGTTTAATTATTTTTGTTGGCAAAATGCCAGTGGATGCTGCCCACGAAAGTTTGGGGCATTTTTTGATGTTTTATAACATGCTAGTCTTGTATGGTGAGTAGTTGTTAGTTACCTTTTATTGACTGAAAGACATCTATACAATTACATAGGGCACAAACTCAATAGCACTTCCACTTAGTGCCATTCCTATGTATGACTGGGAAGTGTTAATAGCATTTACTCATTTTAGCCAGAATCCTGTAATCGAATGCTTCCATTACAGAAGTATGTTGGTCAACACGTGAAGTTGAGAAGAATGAAAGATGGATATAATTTAAAATATTTTTGTCCACAGACCCTATGACTCTTAGTGTGGTTCACCTGAGTCCTTTAGGCTCACAACTCAGTTTCAACAACAGTGCAACTCGCATTGAGAATGTGGTCGACTGGGAGGCCACTTCAAAGAAGTATCGGATACTGAGGGGAGACCCTGACTGAGGTTTCTAGTGATTTTCTTCAGACATACTCAAAGAATGGTGGGATAATGCCTCAGTTTCTTCTTCTCACTACTTCTCAACTCCGATCAATCATGGAAATAAATGATTGTACTTCTTTCTGCTCTACCACTTCTCATTCTTTATCTTACTCAGAAGCACAGTTTTCTTCATTTTTGTCTTCAGCTTCTTCTTTCACTGCTAATGCTGTCATTGGTCAAATCATTCTTTGTCGCCATTGTCACTATTCTCAATAACATTCTCTTCTTTCTACTAAGCTTTGCTGCATTTTGTCTTCTAGCCTCTTCTACTTCCACTGCTATCTTTGCTGTCAACAGCTTTTCAAATATCACATGGAACACAAATATCCAGCATTCCTCTACACTAATATAGACTGCAGTTTGTCTTTTTCAGTATGAAGTTAACAAGCATCAACAATGGTCACAAAAATATTTAGATGTCACATTTTGTATTGAACACCATACATACATCTATAGGTGGTGAACTGTATAATAGTTATTAACTTTTATAAAAAACATATATTATATTGTATGGCACTAAAAAATATAAGAAATGCCATATTCAGAGACATTGTATAAAATTTTGTCATTTTTATGTACTACTTTTAACAATATTTTCCAAAATGTTCTGTGTAAACTCCATTTTAAACTTTTTAAAGTAGGCATGTGGTTTATATATTTTTCTAATAATAGACGAGTGTCAGATATATATTCTGAATGCCACTTTGTCACAGTATGTTGAAATGATATCCTGTCGCCTACTCTTTTAAAAAGTATTGTATATCAATATCCAGTTTAAATCAGTGTCACCTATTGAGAATCATGTATTGTGTTTGAAGTGCAATATCACAATTGAAACTCATAAATGATGTTGATTATTTAATTATGTAAATTATCTTCTCTTTCAGAAAAGTTAATACTTTTTACAGTTTGTCAAGAAACATGTCTGAGTATTGGTTTTACATATAACTCCAGGGTCTCAAACACTTCATTCAAGAGAGACAAAATAATTATGAAGAATTCAGCTTTCAGTCATTGATATGTTCTTGTGTCCTGTGCATGTGTGATCAAATTTATCACTGAAGCACTAATTGTCAGATGTTTCTGAATGGTTCAATTGTCTGTTCATTTAAATTTTATATGCATTCCTGTCACAGCACAGTTTATTTTTATAAAAGAGTCTAAACATACTTGCAGGTTTAACATCAGTGGAAGCCTGTGAGGTTCTGCTGGACTAAAGAATTTTATAAGGCCACTTAAAAATGATCAGAAACATATAACTGTGGATTTGAAGAATGTAGAAGGATATGTGTGAAAATTAAATTTGTTCCTTACAATGTGAAAATACAACATGACTCTGAATTTCATACATTTCAGTCATTTTGGGTTTGTATATAACAAAAACATTTCCACTTAGTGCTTGAACTGACATCTGCAAGACATTTAAAATGAAATACACATGTCTGACCAGCTGCTCCTGTCACAGGTGGACAGAGATGATGTCTCTTATTTTGGAAATTTAACACTTTTGAGTCTATATTATTTTTATTTTACATGAATTTTGGCATCTTATCATGTATGTTCTGTGAAACTCTATGGAGAATCTACTGTAGGAAGTAAAGTTCCCATTTACTTGGACAAAACAAAACATATTAAACATGCATTCCATGGGAGATGACATTTCAGGAAATTAAGGTCATACCAATAACAACAGGCAGGATAATTGGTCAAAAGGAAAAGATTGATATGTCAGACTTGTAGAATAACTTGGCACCTTCCATTGTGCATATAAGAGGCTCATTATTAGCCCAGTGAAGCAAAATGTGCAGAATAAAACCAATACTCATGGACCCTTCTGTAGACAAATTGTAGAAACTTGGTGTTTTTATAGATATTCAAGTGTACAGTATATGTTGTATGTGTTCTGTATTTGTCATATTCAAAACTGAATATTTAGTACCATTCCTATATTAAAGCCAGTAAGTAACTTAAAGTCCTTCTATTTTCAGACTCAGCAGCTCTTAGTGTAGTCCATCTGAGTCCATTAGGCTCTCAGCTTAGTTTTAGCAACAGCTTGACTCGTATTGAGAATGTTACTGACTGGGACTCCATTGCCAAGAAATATCGAGCATTGATGGGCGAGACAACTGAGACAAGCCAGCAGTCTGCAGATGATGATGAAGAAGGAGCTACCAATGAATTTGCTGAATCCAACAATAACATTACATGAACAGAAATCATCACACAAGATGACAAAGAAGGAACAAATTTATGTGGAAATGTCATAGTATGCACAGCTGATTACCATATTTCATCATTTTGCCGTCGTTGTTTGTGTTGGAACCTGTCCTGGAAACTACATCTTCATTGGATAAGAAAAAGACCAATAGAGGACCTGTAACTGTTTATGTACACATTTAACAGTATCTAGTACTTCCAAGGAACAACCCCCTTCTTGTTATGTACAGTTTCTACATAGAATACAATACATTTCCTCTTATATGTGCAGTTTATATTAACTTAAATATACATATATTAATATGAACAGCAGGTCATGTCCAGCAGTATAGTATAATTATTCGCAGCTTCTTCCTCCCAAATCCTTCCAGTCTTAAAAATCATCTCATTCTCACATTCCTCACCTTTTCCTGAATGACTATAATCTACATATCATCATCATATAAATTATGAATGGAGAAATAGATATGTGGCTGGAATATTGTGTGTCTGTATGTAAAGTTATGCCCTGACATAGCAGGGTTCAGGTATCTTGTAGTAGATGCTCATTTATTAGATGTGAGCTTACAGATTTCAGTCTACAATTCTGATTTGTGGAGAACCAGTGACATGGCACTGTATTCAAATAAAAATTCAGCAGCAAGGGATCATGAATCTACTGAAGTTCTATATAAATCTTTATGTTGCCAATAATGTGAATTTGTTTTCGTTTTGTTTATAAATGTTTCACATTCCACCCATCTCCCAATATCATTGGTTTATTCTGTCCTAATCACCAGACATTCTATTGTCTGTGAATTCATTTCTAGAACACATGGTTTCCGGTTTGAGTCCTATATGTGTTCTGTCACATTCCTCACTGCTTGGATTGTACATATGGCTCGTCTAACCCAAATGAGTTTTCTGCGAGGTTTTTGTTAGGACTTTCGCTAATATTTTAAACAAGTTCTGAGCGATTCCACAATAGTTACATTTTGCCTCCCTTTCCTTTGTACAGTATCTTGACCGAGGAGTACCGTCATGTGTGGGTTACGTGCTAATTGAACGCATTCGTTTACTAGGTCCGACCAGTGTTTTAACAGTATTTCTTGGGTGCCCCTTGTAAATAAAAGATCAAGTCGAGTCCGGCTTGTACGTTTTTAGGTTATCTGTTCTTGCTGCCATACTATGGCTGCAGCCTAGTCACTTCCTGCACGTTACCAACTTATAGACTTGCCGACCTGTGTGTTGGTAGTAGCAGGGTACTGTGTGGTGACTGTTGGAAATGTGAGGTTTGCTTGCTTTGAAGTACTGTAATAAAGTTTAAAAATATATAGCGTAATTTAAACGTAATTGGATAACAATACGAATAGTTTAATGTATGTAAGGTGGGTATGACTTATCCGAAATGTATCTAAGAATATAGGTAATTTTTTGCCAGTAGGAACGAATTGATATCCGCCATATCTGTACTTACAGACCTGCGCTCATAACTAATAAATACATAGTGTTAATGTCATTTAATTTAGATTGATTAGGATTTTAATCGGTTGCTGTATAAAGGCCTATATTTTTATACAGTTCTTTCAAAAATAATACCGACAAGTTATTTACGGACTTGCTGTCCAAAAGCCATAAAGGTATTAATTTCATACAAGAATTTATAAATAAAATCATAGTTTATTTCATTATTGTATGTCAGCATAGTATTTATGTAGTATCTGAAAACTTTATAGTCTACACATTGTAAGTGTTGAGTTGTAATTCAATCGTAGAAAGTTTGAAGTGCAGTGAACATTTCTTTGTCCTATGTAAGATCCTGGAAGTGAGTCCAAGTGAATTTTACTGTAGTGGAATACAACGTTTTTCAATCCTGTAAAGTAAGATAAGTGAATCCAAGGGAAGTGAAGCAGAGTAAGACTTGTGTTTACCAATGGTTCTATCTATAAGTCCTTGTAGTTACCAAGGAATATCATGTAATTAGTGGGAGAACCACACAATAGCCCATAAAGGTACCTCAGTTACCAATTTGAGAAATACATTGACAGTGTTACCAGAAACAGTAGGCATACTAAAGTTGGATTTGTTGGTCTTGATTATATCAGATTCATTTGAAGAGGTGAGTAAGGAGTGTGATAGTGATGCTTGAATGTGCATTTTGGACTGTAATCCAACATTTGACTGATTGATGTATTATCCTTGAGCAAATAAAATGATTAGAATGTTGGTAAGTGTTAAAAGAAGATTCTTGTGCAGAGAACTATTTAAGAAATGTATTTTACTCCCCCTTGCAAGTGAATTCTTGCTGTCATTACTGTTATATGTTAGAACAACATGGAGAAGTTTGAAACAAGTTCTGACATGTATTATGAACACAAAACATAAACATGCCAGATGTTAATCTCACTGCTTATCAGAAAGGTGCTTACTATGCAGAGACCTAATTATTTAACTTTAATGTGTAGAAGAATGTACTTTAATTGAAAATTATTAAATACTGTAAATATTTATGTAAAGAACTGTAACAACTGCATAGTTATATTTGTATTGTTGTTTATATGAACTAAGTATTTGTATTTATATTATGACATGCTCCACATTCTTGGCTTATACCATGAAGTATGTGTGGAATATTTATTGTGTTTATATTTTACATGTTATTAGTAATCAGAAATATCATAGTCTCTCTAAAAAATATATAAATATTTTATGTAGTTTAGTGTATGACAAGTGTTTTAATTTATACTTTTCAGAACGTGGCAATAATAAGGAGCATTGTTAAGAATGGCAGGCCCACAGCATTCATTCCCATCAGGCTTTTCAAATGCACAACAAGGAGCAATGAGAAATCAATTTGGAGGTACACCACAGATTGGAGGTCTGATGTCATCAGCACAGCAGACTGGTATTTCTGTTTGCATTATTGAATCTGATTATAGTTTGGCAAAGGAAAATTCTGAAGGAAATCCGAAAATTCTACTGATCATGACATTCTGACTAAGAATGGTTGACCAGGAACATTATCTTTATCAGAAACCTTCAAACTTTGACTTGTTTACATGTTGGTAATTATTATGTGTTGTAGGGCTGGTAAATCAGCAGCCATATGGAGTGGGAATACAAGCAAGTACACAACAAGCGTTATCTCAGCAACAACAGAATCAGCAATTGCAAATGCAGCAACAGCAAATTCAGCAACAACTACAGCAGCAACAAATGCAGCAGTTGCAGCAGCAACAACAAGTGAGTTTGGCATACATGAATTTTTATCTTTAATTTTTATAAAGACACTGCGGAAAGTAAGTCAGCTTCAGAATGTGTTGAATCATTTTCTGTGCCAATTAACATCCTTGTTGATGGTTGGTCAGCCAAGAGAGAAGTCTTTTGCCTTATTTTTATAAACATCAGAATTGAGAGAATCATCTCCCGATGTTGGCAGTCCTCCTGAGGTTGAGTTAACTCCATGTTTTTCATTGCCTCAGTCTCTGCAGTGAAGCTGTCCTTCAGTCTGTCAGTATTACAGTTTTACTTTGATTCTTGTTTCTTATTTTGTGAATTACTTACATGCATAAAAAGACATGATTAACCAAATTATAATTGTAGTAAAGTATTAAAATTATAAATGTGGAACTGTAACAACTGCATAGTTATATTTGTATTGTTGTTTATATGAACTAAGTATTTGTATTTATATTATGACATGCTCCACATTCTTGGCTTATACCATGAAGTATGTGTGGAATATTTATTGTGTTTATATTTTACATGTTATTAGTAATCAGAAATATCATAGTCTCTCTAAAAAATATATAAATATTTTATGTAGTTTAGTGTATGACAAGTGTTTTAATTTATACTTTTCAGAACGTGGCAATAATAAGGAGCATTGTTAAGAATGGCAGGCCCACAGCATTCATTCCCATCAGGCTTTTCAAATGCACAACAAGGAGCAATGAGAAATCAATTTGGAGGTACACCACAGATTGGAGGTCTGATGTCATCAGCACAGCAGACTGGTATTTCTGTTTGCATTATTGAATCTGATTATAGTTTGGCAAAGGAAAATTCTGAAGGAAATCCGAAAATTCTACTGATCATGACATTCTGACTAAGAATGGTTGACCAGGAACATTATCTTTATCAGAAACCTTCAAACTTTGACTTGTTTACATGTTGGTAATTATTATGTGTTGTAGGGCTGGTAAATCAGCAGCCATATGGAGTGGGAATACAAGCAAGTACACAACAAGCGTTATCTCAGCAACAACAGAATCAGCAATTGCAAATGCAGCAACAGCAAATTCAGCAACAACTACAGCAGCAACAAATGCAGCAGTTGCAGCAGCAACAACAAGTGAGTTTGGCATACATGAATTTTTATCTTTAATTTTTATAAAGACACTGCGGAAAGTAAGTCAGCTTCAGAATGTGTTGAATCATTTTCTGTGCCAATTAACATCCTTGTTGATGGTTGGTCAGCCAAGAGAGAAGTCTTTTGCCTTATTTTTATAAACATCAGAATTGAGAGAATCATCTCCCGATGTTGGCAGTCCTCCTGAGGTTGAGTTAACTCCATGTTTTTCATTGCCTCAGTCTCTGCAGTGAAGCTGTCCTTCAGTCTGTCAGTATTACAGTTTTACTTTGATTCTTGTTTCTTATTTTGTGAATTACTTACATGCATAAAAAGACATGATTAACCAAATTATAATTGTAGTAAAGTATTAAAATTATAAATGTGTTAAACAAATTTGGACTTGGAACACAACCCCCTTATTTACATTATTGCTTCTGGGAAGTTCATGTGTGAATAACGAAGTTTCGCCTTACACAAATTTTCTGGAGTGCGGCTGTTGTGTTAATCAGGAACTACCTGTAATATATTTATGGGTTGATAAAAAACTTAATATTTTACATAATTTTGAAACTAACAGCAGCAGCAGGCAGCGAATCAAAATAACACACAGCAGCAACAAGGAAACCAACCACAACAAAACCCATCACAACAACAACCACCAAATAAGGAGTTCAACACCGCATCTCTCTGCCGATTTGGACAGGAAACAGTGCAGGATATTGTGTCCAGGACCCAGGAGGTGTTTCAGGCATTAAAAGCAATTCAGGTGTGAGCTTTATCTTGTTCATGTAATTAATTTTGAAGTTAAGAGAGAAAGTAACAGGAGAACTGAGAATATCACATTGTGAGAGGTTTTGTAATTTATACTATACTTATCACTTTTAAGGATTGTTTCTCTTAGGCTGTTGTGTCTCATGTTTTCTTCATCAAAATTTATAATTTTATGTCCTCCATGAAATTTCCTGCGGTGTCATTCTTGTCACATTTTCTTAATATTTCTTTTGGTTTTATATTTTTAGTGTTAAGTTGAATATATTTAGCTCCTGTCTTCACCAAATGTTATTAATTAAATTAAATCAAGGATGGTGAGATGGACAGGACATATAATTACATGAAAAGTTGAGAACTGCATGCAAACTTTAGCCAGATAACATGAAGGGAGTGTAGTATAGGTAGGACAATAATATTGACATGAATCTAAAAGGTACAAAATCTGTGGCTGTGAACTGCATTCAGCTGTGTATTATACCCTTGTTCGTGACTGTAATCTTGAGACTTGCAAGGAATGCAGGAAGTCCGAAGCGTTAAAGGCTACTGCATAGCAGACACTGTCTTTCCTCCTCACCCGCAAATCTCAAGATTACAGTTGCGAACAGTACCTCTGTCTGTTACCTTGGAAACTTTGGCACTCAGGTTTGAGTTGGCAACTCTGATTAAACTTCAGGAGCATATAGACCAATTTGCATAGCAAACTGAATGGATGTAAACCTAAATATGTCACAGCTTTCTCAGTCACTATAAAAGGTCTTGGGCATCCAAGAATTTGCTGGGTAAAAGTTCATTGTTACATGTGGATATGATTTCTTTCTTTTTAGCCCCCTAATGGCACAGCACAGGGTGCAAACACAAGCAACGAAAAGAAATCCAAAGTCCATGAGCAGCTGAAAACAATTCGAATTCTCTTTAAACGGTTGAGATTAATTTATGAGAAATGCAATGAGAACTGCCAAGGCATGGAGTACACCCATATAGAGGTATTTTAGTGTTATTCTGAACAGTAATGTGAGGTGCACTTTCTACCAGACTCCTCACTATTGCCAATAAAATAAATTCATATATGAGAAACAAAATGTTAACACTTTAAATGTTGCGTAAGTAGTACTACTACTACACTACTACTACCACCATTGCCTTGCTCGCTATCTTTCAGTTTACTTTATATTCATGAGTTATCACCGATGTGTAGTGCATTCCTTGTGAGATTGAAGTATTCCGAGCCCAGTACAATTTTGTGCTGAGATATTATACTACAGGATCTTGAAGTTCTGTATGTTAATAGACGTCTAAGAAATATGAAACTGTTGTTCAGTGATTTCTTCCATATGCTGTAGAACAACAGGGTAGTTGTGAGAAATCTGCATTTGGGTTTTGGTTTCGTGGTGCTGAATAATGAACCATTGCAGTTGAGCACTAAAACTTTTATATGGAGATAAATCGTAGACATACTGACAATTTTGTATGAACCTTTGTTTGTATGTTAGCAATCAAAGTTGCTTTGTATGAAACCTGTCTATTCATATTAATAATTACAATCATTGTGATGATACAAAACTTTGGCATTATGTCAGACAAATAAAATGTTTCAAAATCTGCGCACTAATGGAAATTATGCACAAGAGTGGATCACTAAATTCTGTACTTTCAATTATAGTTCCCCCCTTGCCTAACCCTATGGATTGAAACGTTTGAAATAAAGTAGGCATTGTTTATAGAATTTCATGTACTCTGAGTACTTTGTCTTCAAAGTAAATATATAATACATGGAAATTAGTGTTGAAGGTCATTGGTGAAAGTGGGAAGTTTCAAATGTTCAATAATTTATTGTCTTGGTATTAATTTTTATTGAAAACTCAATGTTAGCTGTATTTTTTTGTCATGTCCATCTTATGCTGAACTCTCATGGCAGGAATAATGGATAAAAATTTGTATCAGCAACATGAAACTCTTGTTAATAAACCTAATTAGGAGTGCTTATACTTCATTCAGTACGATCAACCGAAACATTTTTAAATTAAAGTTGCGGGTCTTGATGAGTTCTGTATGTTGTTTCATGTACAGGTCAAACGCAACTGAATTTGATGTAATTCCCCTTGTACCAAATTTGATTGAAATATGTTTGAGGTGAGTGGTGACAGGTGGAGAGACACTACCTCACCATTTATGTTCACTTTATATGCATTTCTTGCAGGTAGTGCATTAAAAGTTTAATAAGTTTTGTAATGTACATTCCTCATTTTACAGAGTTTAATTCCATTAAAAGAAGAATGGGATATGAAATCTGATGAAAAAAAGACTTCAGAATCATACAGACTTGTTTGTGAGGAAAACAAAGAAATCATGGAGGTGAGTTGTTTGTACTGAATTTTCTTTGACATTGAGCATTCTGTCCAGTTCATATCTTAACAGCATTTAAATTCCATTTTAATGTTATTCTTCTGTCTATGCTAGGCATGTTCTACTCATCATTCTTGTTTTAATGACCCTTACTTCACCATGCGAAGAATATAGATTATGAAACTTCTCTTTAAAGTAATTTTCTCTATTTACAGTTGTGTCGATAACTTTATGATACTGTTTTCACACACTGATTTTTGTTTTCCAAATGCTTGTGATTGATTATAAGGATGTGTGATTTATGCAGTTATTTGTTAAAATTGTCAGTCATGAAATTATTACCACTGCCAACTTGAAAAGAAGTATACTATCTCCAAATTACTGAGTATATTTGATTGTTCTGTTAATAAAATCAGAGACAGTTTTCTAGCCATCTCACAAGGCCCAAGTCTGGGGTGACAACTCTAATGCCATTTTTGTGTAATGCATTACATTTACTATTAATGCAGAAATTTTCAAATTTTAGCCTATAAACATTAAAACTGCATATACAAATTGTGAAAAGTTACCAAATACTGCAGTGGTAGATATGGTAGACATATGCTAAACTGCGTGGTGTCCGGACAACCAAGCGACTCAGACAGGATGAAAGAATATTTTTGTACGCCGTGTTAAAATACAGGCATCCAAAAAGATGTATACAATTGTTCAATGAATGAATTAAAGACATTACATTATACTAAACCATTACAGTCATCAGCATTGGTATTAATGAATCTACTGTAGGTGTTCAAAATGACCTCTGTTAGATTCATGGCACAGTTGGCAGCGGTGAGCAACTAACTGACTAGTGGCGACCAAAGTTGCTGCAGGGACAGCTGTGCAACACCTTTCAATTTCTTGCTGGAGCTCTTGAAGTGTTGCTGGCTCTGTACTGTACGCTGCATCCTTTAAGTAGCCCCACAAAAAGAAAGGTGGATTTAAGTCTGGCAATCTGTGTTGGGAGGGGGGGGGGGTACTCAATCGACCCCTCGGCTATTTTGGCATACAAAAGAACCATTCTTTTTGTGTTTGCTGGTTGTGGTAATTCTAATTGTGATTTTTTTTTCTCTTCAGCAAGTAATATTGAAGAACAGGCATTTGAAGGAAATAATTGATCATTTAAGAAGAATAATATGGGAAATTAATACAATGTTAACAATGAGAAGGTCATGATCCATGTTCACACGTGTGAAAGGACTAAGATATGTGTATTCTTAGGTTATGTGGTTTGGAAAATGATCTGCAGTTATGCTTACACAAAGTATGACAATATTTGTTCCTTTGTTTGGATACTGGAGTGCATTGCCTTATGTGTATATAAATTAAGAAATGAGATAAACTAGGCAAGAAACTGATAATGCATATGTCGCCAGTTTAACATTTAGTAGTACATGAAATAATCGTGTTCACTGATGTGCATTTCAGTATTGATAATGTCAGGTTTTTTTGGTTTCCCTCAAATGTCTCCGGGACGATACCACATCTTTCCAAATATGTACTGACCATTCATGGTCATCTTTCCATGTTATTCAGCATTATACAGTACAATTGAAAAGTCTTGCATCATATTTCTGACACTTCTTCCCCTCTATTTCTGTTGAAATCAAACAACAAAAAGCAGTGTCATAAAGTGTTGGAAATATCTACTGTGTTCAGCAATGCGTCCATTCACTTTTTCCGGTACTTGTCGGTTATCGGGACACATCACTTTAAAAATAGGTTAGGTTAGGTTAATGTGTGTGGTTAAATGACATATACTTGAAGGTTATTATATTATATTATATTATATTTCAATAAATGACAACTAACCTAACCTAACCTATTTTTAAAGCGATGTGTCCCGATAACCCGCAAGTACCCTTTTTTCTTCATGTTTGCTGCAACCTAGTGAAAAGTTTCTGCAGTGACAGAAACAGCTCACCAGACAAGATATTGTGTGTGTTTTTTTTTTCACCCAAAGAGGGTTAGGAAATATATCCCTAAACTCATTCTGGTAAGTTAAAGTAAGAACGAGGTTCCAGGTAGTGTTTGACCAATGTGACATGTCTGCCTGGGCTTCTGTGTATTTATTGCAACTATCAATAAATATTTAAATGGGTTGTGTGACTTTTTCTAAGTTGTAGAGTTTTCATTACATTTGCTGTACTTTCACATATAACAATATTATAATTAGAATACATCATTTATGCATTTTTATTTGGAAGTATTAAAACTGTAAGCTATTTTGTGTGAATGTGTATTTTAATTCAATGAAGCTTCCTTTGTGATCTCTAAATGTGACTGCCTTCAAGACAAACCTTCTTCTTCTTGAAGATTTCTGTCTTCTGGGTTGTTGCACTGTGTAGTGTGGTCGATGTTAACCAACGTTTCAGAGGTCATACTGCCTCCGTCTTTTTCAAAGATGTTGTCTGTCATGCTTTTCCAACTATCGCTTGTCTTATCACAGTTCCTTCTCAGTTTCATACCATGTTCATCCTTTCTTCTGTCTGATACTTCCATAACCTTTTGATCCCATCATGATATCTATCTTCCTCTTGGTCATACTTATTTGCTCAGTCTGCCTGAACATATTAATTTTTGGTTCAGTTTTTATGTTTCATGCCAGTACTGGGTAATTAACTAATGAATGCCATGAAACATGGTCCTTGAGAAGCTCAGCTAGTTAAGAAATTCCCCTTCTGTTATTGAACCCAAATGTTCATTACCATGTTCACAAAATCCCACCACCATTACTTATCCTGAGTCAGTTAAATCTGTTCTATATCCCATTCACCTTATTCACCTAAGTTTTATTTTCATTTTATCTTCCCATTTATTGCTAGGTCTTCTAAGTGAATTCTTCCCTCCAGGTTTTCCATATTCAGTTTTATATGCATTTCTTATCTTCCCCATGTGCACTAGATAAAAGTACAAATTATGGAGTTCCTTGTTACATGATTTTCTCCAGCATAATGTCACTTCATCCCTCTTAGGTCCAGATATTCTCCTCAGTAAAAAAAGTAAAGCTGTCTTGCTACGCGCCATGTAGGTCATTTCGTGGGAGTAAATAATATGAAACGATGAACTTGCTATAATTTGAACAGAGGATGTAACTGCACCTGTTTTTTGCGTCTGCACATAACTGTACTTTGTCTGTCTCCGTGTCATTTTGGAACTATGCCTAGGAGTTTTGTCCTTTACTTTGTTATTTATGGCAACCACATTTGTGTGTACACATTCTATCTATAGCCTCTGTAGGCAGTACTAGGAACCTGCTAATTACTCAAGTAATCATCTCCGTCCTGACTTATCGAAGGAATATATATTTACTCTCCCACATCTCTTACCGGATAATTTAAAATAACCACACACTTAAATTTAGTAAATTGTTACATATATTTTAAATTTGAATTTGCAGTTTATTGTTACACTCATCTGTCTCTACTTGCAGTACTGTATCTCGCCACCTCATTTTCTTTGTGTGAGAATTCAGAATAATGATTTGTGTTTGTTTGGAGACGAGTCTGATTATGTGCCAAGATTTACATGGTTAAAGTTACTTAAATTATAATTTTGTAGCTCTTGGCCTTATAAGCAAGTTCTAATGTTATATACATCAGCATGTCTGGTGTTCTTTTAGATTTATTTGTTTATGTACACATTGTTTAATGATGTCTTTATCGTAAGGGATCATACCTGGTAAAGGAGGCAGAAACTAATTCAATATTCACTCAGCTGATTGCCATGAAAGTTTCAAATTTTTGATGGTTACTTTAAATAGAAGACAGAATTGAAATGTTTAGTATGAAATGAAATCAGAACTCGCAAGAAGATAGCGGTGCTTCAGGAAAAATTGTCTTCGTCTTTAGCCTAGAACGACGATGCATTCTCAAGTAACATTACCAAAATTTTCTGGTAAGGACTGAGGAAAACCCAAAAGCCATGGACAGAACAGTGGGTACAAATTCCAGAAACCACAATATTCACATTGTTATGAATTACCTTTGGTAACAGTGCAGAACAATGTCTTATAATAATGGGATTCAAGTCAGACACTTTACCATTTGATCAGCTTTTTGTTGTTATTTGGATGTTGGAACAATAACAAAGGTAACATTTGTTTACCATGGAAACAATGGGGACATGCAACCACCATATGCCCCAAAGTTAGTACATTTGTTTGCCATTACACGTATTTTGAGATGGCTCTCGTGTATTAAGCATGAGGTAGTCATATACCAGAAATTGTTGGTATGAAGGTGGTGCTATTGGAGGTCACACAAAATTCATGTTTAAAAAATTAATATATTTGGTGATTCGAATGAAGAGACCATCTGATTGTATGAAATGGTGTGGATACCAGCATCTTTTTTAATTGCTGAAGCAACAGTGGTCTTACTGGAGCTTTCCTGTTGATTGGTAGGAGGAGTTTCCAACTAGGAAACAAAGAATGTGGTTTGCTATAACTGAGCCAATATGATCATGAGTAAGAAAATTTGTAGGAAGTATTGTTTTCTAGACAATAAAAAATATTACAATCATTTTCTCTTATTCTTCCTCTACTCACCACCTTACATAGCTGGTTGCCCTAGAAGAATTAGTTTCCATGAAAGCTATGGATTATATATTCCTAAACTAATTTTTTTTACATCTCATGGACACACAAGCATTGAAAATTACTAAATTCCTCGTTTTTCTTCCTCAATTTTTGATGCAGTCATAAATTAATATTAAAACTTGTAGTCAGAGACCTGTGTATTCAAGTATAAACAAGAAAACTGATGTGCAGTAAAACTGGTGTAACATCATAATCCAACTGTTGCTTTTCTTCTTTCTGGCATATTAAGAGCTACTAATAACTGAAGGTGAAGCCTGTGTAGACCTTCCACTTATTAAACATTATTTCCCTTTGATTCTGTTAGTCGCGTATGTTGTCCTTGCTGTTACGAGCTAGTGACACTCCTGACCAAGTGAATTAACCTCTCTGGTACATGAATATAGTGCTGAAACATAAAATTACTTCCTTTTCTCGTATGAGAACATTTGCATGTTGATTTATAATGTTTATTGCACCAAAACTGCAAGTGAGAAGCCATCTTTTGATTGGTAATACTAGAGAATACGTAAAGCTAACTAAGGCAAAATATTTTGGTTTCAAGGCCATTTATCTCGTTCGTAACACGGGAAAGGTTAATGTATGAACACCCAAGTAAAGCCTGGCAGTTGACTGGTGATGTCACCTGTCTGCTAGCATAGAAGATGAAATAGGAGCTTTATGACACTTCCTTGGCGAAGGTTTTTAATCATTGTCGTGATCTGTTTTGAAGTGTCAAAGCGTTTCGTCTTGGCTGTGTTACAAATTCTCCGCATTGCGAGACGACGCATTGGGTTGTCGCTATAATTGATGGACCAACAGGTGGAGCCAAGCAATTGTGTTTTCCGCCCTCCGGAACAAACAAAACAAAATCTAGGGAGAAGCGGACAGTGTCCTACTTACACGTGGAAGTGCTAGAATCAGGCTCTTATTTATAAGTTGAATTATTTTCGTAAAGGATTATAAGGTCAATTGTGGAAGAAACTATTTTGGGCATGTTGTTAACACCACGTTTTCTCCTTGAGGCTTTGGCCTACGTTGCAATTGAATAATGACGCGATTCGTGTTTACAGCAGCAATATCACTATATATAAACATTGTTTGCTATCTGTGTGGTACTCTGTAGACATCATCTACAGAGCCGTGTTTCAACAGCTGTCTCGCGAGTCTGTTTAATGAGAATTCGTATGTTCTACTTTCAAATGATCTTATACGTGGCATGCTTCATTTCCGAAAATACTCTGTAATTTTGAGATATCTCGGCTATTAGATTCTTCGCCACGAGTTAAATTCGGCTAAAGTTTTTATCGGTCCAGTATAACACCTGTTTGACGCGAAGTTTGCATCGCACGCAAGTGCACTTTTTTTTCCGGAATGTGGCTCATGGAACAAAATCACGCAGATCTGCAGAATGTTAAATGCAGATCTCGTCGAGATCAACTTTTTAAAACAATTTTCGATGACATGTATATTTAAGTAAATACAAGGAAAAGGTACTTAGGATTGCAATGTTAAATACAGTATCCGTGACGGCTCAGTCACTAGAATATAGGTGTGCGAACTACGCTTAATAAGGCTGGAAGATTGGGTCTCTGTACCTGACAGAAAAGGATTCTTCTCCTTGTTAGAACATCCAAACCAGCTCTGTGCCCACCCAGCGTTCTAAATAATGGTCATCAGGGTTCTTTGTCGGAGGTAAAGTTTAAGAATACGTTGAATATGCCTTCGATCCCACATACGTTTGCATTTTGTTGTGCTTAGCTGAGCACATTTTCGGTATTAAGTGCATTGTAACTTAGTTTCCACCGAATCGACTTGTATCTGCAATAAATGAATGTGAGACCAGTGATACAATTATCTTTGGGAATTTATCTACCTTTGCGTGGCGTATTAATATCTCCACTGTTGTAAGTTTGTGATTTTTGCCAGGAAAATTTGATGATGGTTGTTGACATCTGGCGTCTCTTCTATCTCAGCTAGTTTACTGGGCAATAAAGTTTCTGATTTGTGAGATTTCAGGTTCTCAAGGTGACGTGTATGTAGACAGCCATCTTCAAGTTTCTGTTTGTAGAGAATTTGGTCGCCTGCAAACTAACATGTACCTCGTCGACAGTGATGGTAGACACGCTGTGACGTCATGTATTTACACAGTTTTGAGACTGCGCCAATAGGATCTTTCTATTATAGGCCTTCTTGTACATAATGCATGTTCCATCTTGATGTTTTCATTACCTACACGAAATGCCAAAGGGGTCATATTTGTCCGTCTGCATCCTGCACTTCGGATTTTGATGAAAAGTTATTGTCTAACGGTACACAAGTTTCCACAATCCATCAAAATGAAAAGTTGATTGGGACTAAAGTAATTTTTTTCGCAGTTTTTTTGCACTTTTATCAGTTTCGAATCTTTGGTTGTCCTAAATACGCTGATGGGTCTGCTCGTTAACCTGACTCAACCACACATACTGCTTTCGATTGCCGCCCAGAATGCGCGTCCTCTTCCACCAATACGCAAGCTTTCCTCCAGGTCATCCAGTTATCGTTCGGAACTGTCATACGTCAGTGAATTTTGGTAATATTTACATCGTCTGGCCACACAAATAGGAATGCAGATCGTTGTATACTTTAGTGCATTCTATGAATTTATCAGCCATTTTAAACATACCACAGTATTATCACTATTCGAAAGTCACTAAAAACCAACTAGATACAAATAAATTCCGAAGAACAGCATATTTTTTAATGCTCCACGGTGAACTAGATGTTGGATGGATGCTGTTAAGGTGGAGGACGTCGTCCAGTTTATTCGGTTCATGGGGCCATATCACATAGTGCGAGAACATACCCACGTTTGAACCGCCCCGCCAGAAGTTTTGCCAGACTGGAAACCCTTATCATGTTGACAGATTACCCCATCCTTGTGTGTTTTCGGGAGTCCGTACAGCCTGGATCGCCTATAACACGCAGCGTCCATAACGCTCGGTCCACGTCATATTGTCTGTGGGTCTCTTGGATCACTTCAAAACCTTGACTGTCTTTTGTCGGCCTTTATCTTAAGCCTCGAAAGACGCTGGACAAATGCGAGAGAGATGTCAGGTTCTCACGGCTGCGCTCTGATGATAGAGGCAGCAAGCACCTCTGAAAAGTCTGTAAACTTCTACCAGGATACACGGTGCAACAGCCCAGAAGACAAATGTCTCTCTCGACTCTACTAATGGTATCTTCCGTTGGTGACATCGCGTGGGTTAAGGTGTAGTTCAGGATGAACTGCGTAGCAACATTCAACGGTGCGCTGCTAAGGTTGACGGCAGGGAAGGGACAGGAACAATGCCGAGCCTTGAATCGCAGTGAAGTCAGGTTCGGAAAGCGGAGACTTATTTAGGGAAACGAAGAGACAGAATGTTCTAATTGGCAAGGCAAGGCTTGTGTCAGCGTCCTGTCATCTCTCCTTCTGTCCTGCTCGAAGCAGAGAGAGGGCTTTGCCCTCAGGTAGAGACTCAAAGTCCTAAAATTAGTCGTACGACTATTAACATTAACAGCTTAGGTGCGGAAACGTTAGACGTAAAATTACAGCTCATTTACCGCACTAATGGAGCGAAGGGATACTTGAAGGTTGTTGGCATATGAAAACATTTGTGTTGCTTTCGCAGGGTGTGGTGTGGCATTTTTATTTGTTCAAGTTCTTGCTTCGAATATCAGTCTGGATACTAAATTTTCTGGATTCATTTCTTGCCCGACAGCTTATCACCAAGGTAGCAAATAGTAAACATGTTACTGTGTTATTTTGAGGTTATAGTTGAATTACCGATACAAACAGTATATTTCGTAAAAAATACTTCGATTCAGAAATATCTCATAAAACTATCAAAATGTCAAAGTGTTATATCCTCTTATTCTTGAGTCAGTATTACCTTTTTATAGATGAAAATCAATTTCTTTTCCATTTCTTCCCGTTTTTTCCATTCAAAACTTCTGAGAATTTTGCGTTTCTGTTTGTGGAGCGAGGGTATGGACAACACCGATATAATACCGGATCGTCCGAAAAGAGTGACCCATACCGACATCAGACACCGAAAGTTCTCTGTAAGAGTTCGTGAAAGCAAACTTACGGCGTAGGATTTGAGATTCTTACGGTGGCGAGTATGTCTAGTCTGGTAGAAGTTTACCGACGTTTCAGAGGTACTTGCTGACTCCATCATTAGAGATCCCTAATGATGTAGGAAGACAGTCATCTTCGACTTAGTGATGATAAAATAGGTTAGGTATGATAAACGAGACAGATGAGTAAATTGTGGTTGAAAACCTCAAGATGGATGACCGTTGACAGTTAATATTACTATTGGTTTCAGATAAATAGGTTTTGAGCTTGTACGGTGGCTCAGATAGACCCTGGGTAGTTTCATACAGCTGGTTTTGCTGTGGCGAATTTTCGAATTCCATAAACAAATTTAACATGATGGCGCTAAAGAAAACGCTATATGAAGGGGGTGTATATGTTACCGTAAAGCCCGAATGTTGGTGAAACCTAGGATTTACCAAACAGTGTTGGTAAAAGCCCCCCCCCCCCAAAAAAAAGAACTATTCGCGTCTTATTTCGGGGTCAGGCCAATGGATCTTGGTAAATGTTAGGATTTACCATAAGCAGGTGGCAAAAGGTTAGGTTAGGTTAGGTTAAATGTCTCATATCTTTTTACTTCACAATTTTTATATTTTTGCAATGTTTTTATCTATTATTTTGACTTCTGTTAAACTTTTTTAAAGTACTAGATAGATAAGGAATGTATATTTCTAAATTTGTAATTTGTGGAACGAAAAATAGAAAAAAGCATCGATTACAAGAGTGAATTACTACATTTATACCTTTCTCTTTACTTTTACCGTCTTCACGTGGAATATGTGGCTTTACCAACAGTGAATGGCAAAACCCCGAAATAAGTCGCGAATAGTTTTTTTCGGGCTTTTACCAACACTGTTTGGTAAAACCTAGGTTTGTCAGGTAAATCCTAGGTTTCACCAACATTCGAACTTGTACGGTAGCATACACACCAGCTCTTATAAATTATTATATTATATGTTGTAGAATCATCCAACTGTTAGGAGCTCGTGGCACACACTGTAGAGACTGCACTTTTTTGCTTCAGGTTGTAACCTCATGTCTGTGGGTGTATTTGTATGACTGTTGTTCCTTTTTAACTGTCAGTTTAAGAAGTGATGTTACACATACTTTTTTTTTCCTACTCGGCAAAACTCCAAAGAACATTCAAATTTTAGTTGTTGCTGTTTTCTTTTGACAAATGTTTAGCATCTGGCTACTAGCCACTTCAGTACAATCTGTATGGATTCAAAACAAGGCTCCTTGCCACTTCTTGAGGAAAACAACTAGGAATGTAGACTTACGATACTTCGACTGCTAGTGTAAGTTATTGTTCAAATTGTCAAAAATTGTTCCGTCGTACAAAGTACGCACGTGTCTAGTGACGCAGATAACTGTCTTTTGGGATGTTAAACCGTGTTTACCGACGCATTCAAAGATGCTTACTACCTCCTTTATCAGGACGATAAGGAAATACGGAACACAGTCAATTGTATTTCATAATTCGAAGGGCTTCGATCTTATTACATTAAAAGTGTTAAGGATAAAATTTTTGGAATTGCTGGAGACGTAGTTAAACACTTAAGCATAAGCACTGGAAGAAGTGACTTTCGGACCTTTTTTGGGTCCATTGGCTCTGAAGTCACTTCAGAGCGACCTTGTTGACATACTCACCAGATCTTTGCTTCATAGATTTCCGTAAAAATGTATAGGTTTGCATTGCTAGTCTATGAGACATGAACTTGGACATCATTGAAGAAATATTAAACGAAATACAAAAAAAACAACGCATTATTTTAAATATATTTATACATTATAGTAAATTTACACAATACATACGAGTCATTACACCAAAATATATTACTGCAGTTTATGAAAATCAATATTATTCTTAGAATAACCTAATGGTATCCTTCATATCATAAAAATACTGATAAACGTATGTGATGTAGTTTTCTGACGAAAAGGCACACTTTTGAAAACAGGCTATGAAGGACGGACTTGAAATACAGTTCATTTTGAACATCTTAAGCATTTTAAGACGTTGTTACTTTTTCCATAATAAAAATATTTTTAGCAGTGCACTGTCTTTACAGATGTAAAAGTTGAGCATGCTTCATGATAATATAATTAATCTTAGGATACAATGAAATCTAAGAACACTGTTATGTATTGTAGTTTCTTGAAAGAAACTTTATAAGTTATATTTCTGGAAATATAATCACACATAAAATTAATTTTTGCGTGATCGTACGTATTGTTGGTAGGGTTCCATATGCTATTAACTTATCAGGATGAAGCCAATCTGCTCCATTCAGTGTAATGTAAATGAATGAAATTTAATATTGTTACTGTCAGACATTTCATTGAAATACGTATTTGTCATCGTATTTTATTTGAAATATTAAACTTTGTTTTCAGTTTTATTTTGAAAATGTTATACCTTAAAGTACGACACATCTTTTATTTTAAAGTAATATAAAAGTAAGAAATTGAATTTTAAAATTTATTCTCAGTGACTTTATTTTAGTCAGAAAAAGAAACACTATCTCAGCCGTTATAAAACGTATAATTAAACTTGTTATTTCAGAATATACTCGTAGGTAACTGTTTCAAGGCCTGTTAATTTTGAGGTAACATAGGATTTCTGTTTCAGTTTTACTGACTAGGTTTGCTTTCTTTAAGCTATAAAATGATTATACGAAGCGAGTTTTAACAATTATTGCACAGTGTCAGCACTCTTTGCCCTGACAGCTAACTAACTGTACCTTTAATGAGCAATAGTTACATACTTCGCGTGCATTAATTACATGGTGAATATATGACACTACGACACTGTTAAGAAGCGACATATAGTCCATATCTTTGAATAAAAGAAGTAAACTATATGTATTATAATATTAGTATCATGGATGAGCTGAAACTGCTATAATAATATTTTGGATTTTAATTAAATTACGCAAGATAATGCAATCATTTATTGTGGGAATGTTTTAATTTGGTATTTGAACAGATTCTGTATTAAAAACATTTTTACTCTCTCATATTATACGTAGTCAATGCTAATATCAAATATAATGAAATCATCCAAAATTTGATTGCATACTCATGCACACGCAGAAGCATTCAAGTTGGCTGATAAATATTTTAAAGTTTGCTAATTTTCACCAGCCTTTGCCTTCAACTAAAATCTACGACAGAAAATTAACTGACGTAACTGTAAGGACAATGATATATCAGAAGCAAATCTATTTATAAAAATGAATAAAATATGCTACCTACATGTCGTATAACTAGTATCAGTATACAAATACAAAGTATTTGCATTACACTTTTAAAACGTAGACCTCTGAAAGTTATACTTACCTCAAAAATTATTACTAGGGTTAGAATATCCCCTTCTGTATAAACATATCATTTACATGACATAGTTTGAGATTATTAGTAAATATATACATAGTGTGCAAATATATAAATATAATTAAAGTTAAATATTTATTATTTGAGCTACCAGTGACTATGTTGAAATTATCTGTCTTATGAGTAATTCAGATGATTTTAATAAACTTAGCAGTTTCGAAACAAAATGAACTGATATACTTCCCATTCTCAACATTAACCAACAAATTTTCCTTGATATTTAGGATACGTAATTGCCGTATTATTATTTACCTACTAAACTTCAGAAATTTATCTTCCTTTGATATTCTAGTAAACAAAATTCCAGAGACTGGAATGATTTATGTTGTTAACTCTATCAGCAGGGTAGATACTAATTCTAAGTTTAAATAAGGTTTTGCTACTACTGCAGTAATTATATGCTGCATAAATATTACTTTATAAATTACACATATTTACGCAACTAAATGGTTCATGGCATTAATACAAATGTTCAACATCAAAAAGTTTTTATACCGACCATATACCTTTCTAAAAATGCGAGACTAGAATTACTTTTCTTTTATAGTACCAATATTTGACATATCAACAAAAATAAACAAGATAACAAAAATTAGTATAAACTTTAGTACATGACCCTTCGTGTAAATTCATGATAAAACTGCATTGGATATGCTGTTAAGATATTAGATATAAATCTCATAATGCATTTTATATAATGGATATATGATTTAGTAGCATGCGCTGATTATCATCTTTAACAATAATGATTGTTCATCATTGACAATGTTACTGACTGCCATGAAATTAACAATGAAAATTTCAAAATGAAATTAACTGAATGATTACGAAAATTTTCTTTGCTCTTAGAATGATACGTGTTAAAAACGCGTACGGAATCAATATCTCATACTTTTTTCACTTTGACATTGTGTATGATTAAACAATCTTAAGTGCTGATACCTTTAGGTACTACCTTTATATATGATTAGACATATCGAGTGCGTGTTTTGTCCAGAATTTACCGTAAACATCTTTCGTCATGCATTATATAATACAGTGATGATTGAACATTAGTTACTATGTATTCCTCTTCCGCATATGCACAACCAAAGTAAACAGTCTAACTGTATAAAACACGAAAAGCTTCTATCATGTCCACATGTTCACTAGTATTTAGTTTTGCTTTCGTTTCAAAGCAGAAATCCACGATGTCTGAATTGTACAGGGTGTTCCGTGATAAAGTTTAAAGCAACTGCCACTTCCTGGCACCCAGATGAAACTGCATGACTCACCACCAAGTACTATAAGGTTTTCTTGATTGGAGTCAAGTATTGCTCCATAAAAGCAATAAAATTAACTTACCTTTGCAGCAGTTCTTGCCAGGAGCTGGGAAGTGGCAGTAGCTTTCGTCTGTCAGTGAATACAGTGAACAATTCAGTGCAATTCTATGTACATTCAATACAAAATAGAAATCAAGAGTATAAAATTTATAAAATATGAATGAAATAATAGAAAATGGAAATGAATATTTGAAAATTAAAGGTAAAGAGTAAAATCTGTCACACTCTGGGGAATTATTGTTTTAATCTCAGATTTTATTTTGAGGTATTATATGTGAAAATAAAATATATTTAAATGACTTTTATTCATTTACCAAAACTGTATCTAGATTTAGTATGTTGCTACAAGTACATTTTAAAAGTAAGAATTGATATGAGTCAGGTATGGTGACTGATTCTTTATGGAGTTAATTCTTTTAACAAGACATATTTTCTTAAATGAAGCTGCCTTATGCTAGAAAGTGTAAAAGCCAGTGACTGATGCACCATTATTAAACAACAGTATCCAGAAGAACAGGAAGCATTTGTAATTTGTTTGAAATCTGCCTGAAAATAAAATGACCTTGAAATTTGAGATTCTCGCAGCACTGAAGATATCGATTCAGTCTTCTGGATTGTAATGCAGCATGGTCTCGCAGGAAAATAAACTTTTAGGAGGTACATACTGCCTCTAGCCCTTCAGGGCTGAAGGTGATGGCAGTATGTTCCTCAAAAATTTGGTATCTACATACAAGTTCGCATAGTGTTGCAATCCGGAAGGCTAGATTGACATGAAGGAACTTTGTTTTCAAGAAGACAATATTAATACTAAAAGTAAAACATATTTGTAGAAACGTTTGTGTATTTACATATTGTGTCCACAATACAACTATTAACGGATTATAAAAACGTTCCATTCATGTCGAAAATTTTGTGTTTATAAAAATAGTAGCGATTTATTATAAATGAGATATAACTTTTTAACTTCGTAATCCAACATTTTCTGATAACTGTCTGTTTGTTGATACATATAATGCATGCAAATATGATAGTTGAACATCTGTTCCTTAGACTTTCTTACATAAGTTCAGAAAAACAAACAATTTAAATTAGTGCACAACTGTGATTTAAAATACCACTAAAGTTGAAGTAGCTTATATGTAAAATAACAGTATTTAAGCTTAAGTCTCTGAGGAAGGAATACTAGTTTTTAATTTTAATTGAATTAGGAATACGTAACCTAACCTACTTCTCCTTGCTTCAGGATGCAGGTAATGGGATATCCAAAAGACGCATTCTTAGCGCTATGTAGTGTAGTGACAAGGATTTGAATCACTTACTTTTGACACTCGGTAATGAGACATTTTCTCCACCAAGTGATATCGTCATCAGAAAAAATAACAATTTTCCAAAACAACATTTATCGACTACATTTTGTAACAGAGGTGCAATGTGTTTTCATGGAGGTAGAAATCAAACTTTTAAATATTATTTCATTGAGCTTTACATTTAAAGGATTAAACTGTCTTGAGATGTTTCTTCATATTATTTAAATATTATTTAGGCATACCATAAAGGTTGTATAAAGGAAGAGGCCCACTGCCTTCCATTTAATCATGAAAAAAATGAGATTCTGCATTATATCCAGGCACCTCAAATAATGTATTCATATTTAAGAATTAATCGTTATTATAAAATCTGTTATGCCTAACAGATTTAGTGGCAATCGAAGTTCAAATTACATGTGCGGATCAATTTAATTATAAACTTTCTTATAGGATAACCGACGTTGGGTAATTCCAGAACTTTTGTCCCGTTATTACTATACATAATAATAATATAATAATAATATAATAATAATATAATAATAATTCTTACATTCCCCTAAGTGTGGATGTGCCGTTACTGCATGCGAGCCTCTTGAAGCGTAGCCTGGGCTGCAGTCTGGTAGGGGGACAGACCTGGGAATCCCCCGGCCGCGGCTGTGGGGAGTCCTGCAGTTTGAGGCAACGTTGCGTACGTGTACGGAGTTACGTAACTGGCAGCTCCTGCAGGGGCAAACACTGATAATAAGAAGAATCTGTTACTTGTTCTTGGTTTGGTAAAAGACATTTGAGTCAGGAAACTGATTTTAAATTAATATGCCGTTGGCACGGTGTATTTTTTTTTTGGGTGGGGGCGGTTCCGAAAATATTATGAATTGTAAGTTTTAATACCACTTGCAGATCGCTAATCCTGTCTGAGTTGTACGATTTGAGGTTCTGACGGCAGCAAGTACGAAGATGACTGTCTTCTGGGTTGTTGCACCGTGTAGTCTGGTAGAAGTTTATCTACGTTTCAGAGGTCCTTGCTGCCTCTAACATCAGGGCGCTGAAACGTCGATAAACTTCTACCAGACTACACGGTGCAACAACGCAGAAGACAGCCATCTTCCTGCCCGAGTTCTTTATGGTTATATTCCCTACCAAGAATATGTTCCTTTGTGCTTTAAAGGCTTTTATTAATATATATTAATAAATTCTTTATTTTATTGATCCATTAGCTCAACTGCGTATTTAACTCATTACGATTTAGTTTGGAATATAAAGAATGTTAAAGGCACATTAAAAAAAGCAAGGCCTTGTATAGGAAATAAAAAAAGGAATATCTTGGCAAGAATAAAACTACTCTTATAGCCAATAAAGATTAATCTTCTGCGTGCCAGAAGACAGCCATCTTCATAGTAGACAGCATTTTCACACACTTATGTACGATGGATGCGAATCGAAGCTTGAGGTTAGCGGTCCGACATTCGTGTTGGTTAAACCTCATCATGAGCCAAGCTTAGTACATAATCACGTTCAGGCTTTCAATGACAACAAATTGTTCTGGGGGTATAGCATTGTATCGAAGTACTAGCAATTACCGGATCTTTCGGATAAACATACTGTTTCTTTCTTCGGGGTCGATAAAATTTCGGAGGCGTTATATACGAGTATAAGGAGATTAAAACGTATTGTGATTGTTCAAAACGGTAGACACTTAATGTGATACGTAATAACATCAAAATCAACCCTTGAACATGCTACAAAAGTTTTCCAGTGGTTTGATAAAGGAGTGAAAACGCACAAAGTATTATAGTCTATTTTGTAAGCGGCTTGTTTGTTGATATATTGCAAGATGAGAATAGAGTTCAGGTTTTAATGTAGTGAACTGTGGATCATGAGGCAACAGTGGACTTTGACTGGAACTGCGGTTTGCCAACTGGTGTTGGCATTAAAACCTGTCTGAAATGGAACCTGAATTCCACGGAAAGTATTACGAATCCGTAAAATTCTCTGGTAACGAGAATACAGGATTAAACGAATGTAAGATTATCGTACGCACAGTTTAACTAAGAAAAAGGCAAGGAAAGGAAATGCAAAACATAAAATTCACTGAAAATCGTGTACCTGTACATGAATACTTGTTTCTGTTCATATAATTTTACTAAGTGGGTTACTGTACTTACCGTGATTTGCCTGTTAAGGCACTTATTAAAAAAAACTTTAATGGACCGCTGTAAGAGATGGGGGCGGAGGAAAGGAAAGAAATGAAAGGGCGATACAAATAAATAAAAGAGATGTCTTCTGGGTTGCGCCGTGTTAGAAATTTTCTGACGTTTCAGAGATGATTACCGTCTCCTTCATCAGGGCGCTCGTCGCCTTCAATTGAACTACACGGCGCAACAACCCAGAAGACAGCCATCACACTCGCCGCCGTGAGCACCTCAAATCTCACAAAAAAGAAAGAAAGAGAGAAAAACTTACCTGCGGCGCTCGTGTAAGGGTACGTCTCGAAGCCGTTGGGGTATTGTCCGGGGTATGAGACCGCGGCTGCAGCTGCCGCGTTCTGGTACTCGTA